>JAGVSP010001470.1:0-87801 GCA_022494985.1 Micrasema minimum
TTTAAATATCAAGTAGAGATGTATTTGTGACGTGACACTAATAAACAGGCTACATTCGAGTACTATTGCAATAAAAAACAAAACTTCCTTTTCCGTTGCACTTTATCGTGATCTTGAGTAAAAGACGCATGTGCATGGAGTATCTTGGCACTTTCCTCTTGAAATGACGCGACGCCGATAGATATCTGTGTCCAGGAAAGTGTTAAAAAATATATTTAGCTATTAAATTATGAGCTAATATAATCTGGCTATGAATCAGTGTGTATCTGGTGTTGACTGTGATATCGCAATTTGTAGAATTTTTTGGTCTCAATATTTAAAATAATCAAACTTGAATTGGCTATCTTGATAATGCATCAATATGATTAGTTAACAAACTGAGCTACAGTTAAAAAACTTTCTGGGAAACCATATTTTTGAACACACGTTTTATATTGAGATCAATAATTATTCCACTTAACAATTTATATGTACGTACTTAATTGTTTTTAGTTTACGTAAGGTTTTTATACTTTTTTATTGAACATTTTTACATTGAAATAAATACCTCTATTGATTTTTTTATATTGCTGGTTTTATTTGTGGTTTTCGATCAAATATTTCAAGAAAAAAATACAATTAAGTAAGCTGATATCATAATTTTATCTGATTTTGAAATGTCTCTATTTTAGTAATAAAGAGTAGACCTTCTGTATTTTTATATATAGAAATAATCAATGACATATTCCGACAATGAAAAGGCTAATAATTGATATAACCATCAAACAAATAATTTTGTGATTCAGGTTTATAACCTTTTGGAAAGAAGGAAATTTTTACATTAATGAAATTCACCTTTCTCAAAAAAATTGTTTCGTGTTTGGCTTATAATTATTAATACGGAATTGATTATGAAGCTTTTGTTAAAAGAAATTTCATCAATGATTCCAACATGATCTCATAATTTAAGGTTCTCTGGTTCCGTCAATTAGTCTTTCTGTCGTTGATTTAATGAATTTATCAAGATGTCTTTATTTTAACTGATTGAAAAAAGGATTTTTCACAAAAAAGACCAAATTTTTACACATTTTTTTAATTGTCATGAAAATTCATAATTATTTTTATTATGGGTGAAAAAATTATGGTAAATCTACAAAATTGGTATCAAAACAAATTTTAACATTTTTTAAACTACACATGCATTTCAAATAATTGTTATTAATCATATTTTATTATAAGTGTTTTTTTACAGATAGTGCAAATTTCAATTATTTTATGAAAAAATGAAACTGCAAATTTATAAAACTTCAAAATGTTTATTCGATTATAGTGCTTTAACATAAAAAAAACATTCTTTTTGTTCTCAATATTAAAAACTTGTGTTATTCAATGGTTTAACAATTTGGCGAAGAACACAGACAATATGAGTGCTACGGCTGATGCATTTACTCCTGCAGCACTGTTGCAGTAGTCTCCAGTGCATACATCACAACGCACATCCTTCTTTTCCCTGGCTAGTTCCGTCTCGATGAGGGAGTTGCACAGGGCCTTGGCTGCATTAGCGATTGCACATCCTCGGATAACGTCTGTGGAGTCACCAACTGGAAACGAAATGCACAGCATTAATAATATTTTTAAATCTTTATTATAATGGCCAGGGAGCTCAATCACAGATAACTATCGACGTAGTTAAAAATGTGCTAACCACGTGCTAACGCTAACCATTTGACCGATCACAATGAACATACGTTCACACCACGTTCGCGTTGCCGAGCACCATAGATGATAATAAATATCGCGGCTAAACGTCAAACGTAAAATCAAGAAAGTCAACGCGCGTGTCGGATTGTTTATTATGTCGACTGCTTTTCTCAATATTTGGCTTGCCGAACGCCGGCTAAATGCAATACGGCACTCGAGAAAGATTGAAAGAAGATATATGTCAAATCAAGAAAGTCAACGCGCGTGTCGGATTGTTTATTATGTCGACTGCTTTTCTCAATATTTGGCTTGCCGAACGCCGGCTAAATGCAATACGGCACTCGAGAAAGATTGAAAGAAGATATGTGCGAAGAAGATATGTCTCGGGAAATGGCTCGCGACTTGATGCGCTCGTTTAATAATCCCGATCGATAACTTTTAACGCGTGTTCCATTGTGATCGCGAAAACGTTAAACATCCATGGTAAGAAATCGTTATCACGTCGCTTATTACCGCGTCGATAGTGATCTGTGATCGAGCTACAGATGGTTCAATACAGTGCGTGGTGGCTTACAACATTCGAACAAGTATTTCAGAGAAGTGACATTATTTACTTGAAAAATACTACCGTGTCTGAGGTGTCTAATTACCCACTACGTCACTCACTACGTCATCAATAGGCATCTACGTCATCACTAGACATCTACGTTACACGTTTCGTGTATAAGCCTAAGTGCTGGAGTCTTTAGATGGTGGAATTTGATAGTAAGTGATGTTATGAAATTAATCCTAGGAAGCGTATATTTTTAGAAATTTGTATTTGAAATGTCTACTGCAAAAAGAAATTATTATCACAATTTAAATAAGAATATAATAAAATGTGATTTTTCACATAAAAATATTTCATTACCTTGGGACTGGCTCTAAAGCGTAAAACTAAAACACCTTATCATCTCCGTTTAAAACCTGATTATCGTGAATTTCCTAAGAAATCGCAGTAACTTTTGGGGGGGGGGGGGGGGGGGGGGGGGGGGGGGGGGGGGGGGGGGGGGGGGGGGGGGGGGGGAAAATCCATTTCATATCACTACCTCTGATTATTTATTTATGAAACAGTTTCTTGTTCAGAAAACTGTTCAGTTTGTCGAAAGACACGCTACATATTACGAGTATTTTGTATATTTTTAAAACGCGATCGATGTTATTATCGTATGTTTGCACACAGGACATTGCTTGAAGGAAAATGGGTCCTTAATGTTTTTTTTAGTATGGGTATGCAGATAGTGTAATGTTCGTGAAATCAATCGGATGTTTACCAAATCATTTTCACTAACCAATTTTAGGATTGCTGGCGGTCATCTTCAGGCAGACGTAGTCGAATCCATCAGCATTGTTGGGTCCCAAGTTGGTCTGCTGCTCGCGGGCGTCCAGCCACGCCATGGAGACGGAGCCCCGGGGCTCGCACCTCTTTTGCTCACCGGGGCCATCGACCTCTGATGCTGGACCCTCCCTGGAGCTCTGCTGCCAGCAGTTTGTGGTGTTGGCGGTTGAAGCTGGAGATAAAGAAATTATGGATTAATTTAATATATTTTATTAAATTTATTTTGTGTACAATTTTGGTGTGCATGGTGAATATTCCGATGTCCGATATTGAAATATGTTTACATGGTGGAACAAAACTCGATGTACAAGCGGGAAACCAGTGAATCTACATCATATTTGGAGTCGATTTTGTAGTTTTTTTTGTACCCATAGTTTTCGAGAAAATTGACGAACTTTTTTGCAAATTGTTTTTATCAAATATCATTTATATAAATTGTCCGCCTCGTAGCATAGTGGTAGCGCATTCGGCTACCGTGCATGAGGTCGCGGGTTCGATTCCGTAGGGGGTCAACATAACTCATAGTTTTCGAGAAAATTGAGGAAGAAGTTAATTTTTTTTTCGAGATATTCCTACAAATTATTATTAAACATAATCTATTTAGTAAAATTAATACAATGTATAAGGAAAACAAAAGGAAAAACTTAATTTTTACAGGAATTCGTACAATTTTACTTAATCTACGGTACCGATGAAAGCTTTGAAAGAACTAAAAAAAAATTTTTTTTTAACCTTTTGCGGTCTTAGTGGTAGGTACTTAGCTCAGATTTAAAAGCCATATTACACATTCAACTTCAAATATGATAGAGATTCACCAGTTTTCGAGTTGTACCTACTACGAATTTTGATACTCAAATATAATGAAGTTAGAATAGTATAAATTTATAGCAAATACCTAGGTATAATTTTCGTAAACCGCTCAAATAAAATCAACATAAAAATATCGATAACAGAATGTCATGGTATTGGTCCCCATGAATGTTTGTTTAAATAACAACATATCCATACATCCACGCCTAGGAATATGGAATAATGACATTCACACCCATTTTCTGAGAATTTAGTGTCTAAACCAATATTGAAAAAACGAGCAAATATTGAATAAAGCATAAATAAACCAACCAAATAATCGCCGAAGAGTTTTATTTACCTTAACACGAGAATTCTATGGATAGATAGGCATAAAAAGGAATTTTATCGATTGAAATTTTGTATTAATCGAGATAAGATTTGCAGTAGCTCAAGCACAGATAACTATCGACGTAGTTAAAAACGTGCTAATCCCGTGCTAACGCTAACGATTTGAGCGATCACAATGACATATCGTTCAATACAGCGATCGCTGACCCGAACATTGACGATCTGAGCCGAGCGGAGCCGAACTACGCTTTAACACGGCCGTACGTCAAACGTCAAATCATCGCGCTTGTCGGATTTTTTATTAAGTCGACTGCTTTTCTCAATATTTGGTTTGCCGAAAACCGGCTAAATTATGATAAAGATTGAATGAAGATTTGTGCGAATAAGATATATCTCGGGAAATGGCTTGCGACTAGTATGCGCTCGTTTAATAATCCCGATCGATAACTTTTAACGCGTGTTCCATTGTGATCGCGAAAACGTTAAACATCCATGGGTAAGAAATCGTCACAAGAAGACGTCGCTTATTACCGATCGGTACTGATCTGTGATCGAGCAACAGGTATGCAATGCTTGGGTATAAGATTGGGTATTTAGATTAATGTGTGTTGAGAACTGGTTGAGAAGGGTTCACATATTGTTATTTCATAATTTTTTTAAAATTTGAAACAGTTGAACTAAGGTTAGGTACATACTTATTATAATATTTTATTTGTTACCTAAGATTTTAGGTTTAGAAAAAATTTAGGTGTGCGGTTGTTTGACTTTGTAAGGAACACAGAGGTGGGGCAACGGACACAGCAACCCTTGGTATCTACTGTCATCCGGCGAAGACGTTTCGGCTGGCTGAGCCATATACTACGTATGCCTCCCGAGAGCCTTAACCATGCTTGCCTATTTTACAAGGCATCAGGTTCTCGGCGTCCTGGTCGTCCACTGTTGACAATTCGTCGGCAGTTTGCGTCAGAGCTGCAGGACGTGGGCTTGACCTGGGAGGATGCACGGGAGCTGGTGGCCGATCGCTTGGCCTGGAGGCATTTTGTGGATTCCATATGCTCCACATAGGGAGCGGATATGGTATGATGATGATGATGATGATGATGACCTAAGATAAAGATTAATTATTCCAATATCACTCGTAAACGAGTGGAGACTTAATTTTTTTTTTGATGATCTCTTCTGCTAAAGCAGGAAAAAAAGTTATTACCAAATTTTTTTGTTTGTCGGCTCCGTCGCACGACTGGAGTTTACCCTTTAAGTACGATTGTCGATGAATATACATTGTATAATATGTATGAATATTATACTATTAATAGGCAAAGGAGGAAAACAAATGCAAGTAAATGTATATTTGTGTTCATCAATAAAATTGTCGGTACGTAGTAGGTGCGTATGTACGTAGATTACTGTGACAGAAGTCAAAGCTAAAATGTTATTTTGCGCTGCTGTGTAGAGCGAGACAGAACATCGTAATAAAATGAGATAAAAAGAGATACCAGATACGCCTAGTAAAGTGAGACACAGATATAAAAATTACAAGTACCTACCTAAATAAAAGTGTCAAAATTATAAGATTAAAAAAATCTCCCATTGCGTAATATGATGAACTCACGACAAGATTAGCGGAACTAGTCCTCCGTCCAACTTAGGCACAAACCGAAAGCAGTTCATTAAGAAATAGCCTGTAAATATACAGTACCTAGTAAATATTGACCTTTTTATAAAAACACAACGTTTTTTTGCTAACGCTCGATTTTTTTATCCATCAAATTTGCGTACCGGGGGCCTTAAATGAAATCGCCTGTTGAAAACATTATATTGGAAAACTTGTTTATTTTGTACGATATTTAAATATAGAAATGTGTTTATACGTTTATATTGTACGATGAATGACAACGCGTGATCAGATTAGGGTAGATATGTAATTTGTTTGGGATTGCAATAATGTTCAGGGTTTTAGTTGTGAATTACAATTAATTCAAAAAATTAGAAAACTCTTCACAGTAAAACAAAAAAAATGCAGTTTCAAAATGAGTACTTAAATATACAAGTATCATAACAATTTTCAGAATTGAAAATATCCATAGTTATACAATCTTGCCTCTTACTAATCTATCTAGAGATAACACTTTGCACTAAATGATTATTTGTAATACTTTATTTGATGACTTACCGTGCACAGACAAACAAATAATGAGGAAAGTTACGGCGCTAAATTTTCCTGCAGTCGCCATTTTTAAATGTGTGGTTTTCTACTAAACTTTTGTTACACCTTTAATGCGGACTCTTAGAGTTCTCCAAGTATACTGATTATCGTATATCGTAGAGTAAGCTGTCCATGTTATTTGTGAGTTGTAAGGTGTGACCGTTAGTGAATCACCTAAGATAAGATAGTAAAATACACAGAAGTATACCTAACATAAACTGCCAGTGGTTTTGGGTTATTTCGTCGTTTTCGGGATTATCTTCAGTCGATTACCACTACTTTTTGCGGGCACTTAGTATAAATATAATACAGTCATTTCCTGTGACGCTTTTCCTAAGAAAATTTATATCAAGTACATTTATTACATGTATTTCCCACGAGTTATGTATAACTCATTACGGGCCTTAAAATAATTACATTTATGGTAACATATTCCCAACAGAACACATAATTATATATATACAAAAATATTATAACAACGAAATTTTAAATGACATTCATTCATTATACCATATCCGCTCCACATGTGAAAAACTATGGGTCAAATCAAAATATTTTACTCTACAAAATCGACTCCAAATATGATGTAGATTTACTGGTTTCCCGCTTGTACATCGAGTTTTGTTACACCCTGTATAATATACCTGCGACTGATGTGATCTTGGATTTGATATTATTAGAAAGAGGATCATTAGAAAGAGTTGAATCAATAAAATATTTAGGAATCCTCATTGATAAAAATTTAATGGAATATACAAATTGAAAATATTAAAAATAAACTAAAAAAACTAATCTATTTCTTTAAAACAATATGAAATATAATAAATTTAAATGAACTAATAAAAATTTATTATGCCATATGCCAATCAATTTTGGAATATGGTATAATTGGATGGGGGTGTGCAAACGACTCATTGCTGATGCAAGTTAGTATAGCTCAAAAAACTATAGTTGATTTTTTAATTATGAAATGTATTTTGATGAAAGTAGACTGAATGCTGTTGAAATGCGATCTCTCAGGCGAATGTGTGGTAAGACTTATGTATGATAGGTGTACAAATGTCGAAATTAGAGCAGAGTGCAAGGCTGAGATAAGCATTATCGACAAAATTAAGAAAGGGCTTTTACGATGGTTTGGTCATGTGGAGCGAATGAGTGATGAAAGAACGGCTAAAAGAAGTTTAAGTGCAAGTGGGCCTGGATGTAGAAGCCGAGGAAGGCCGAGAAAGACATGGAATGACCAAGAACTAAAATGTGGACATGTGAAAAGTCGGAATAATCGGCATGTGGAAGCAAAGGAAGTATGTGAGGACAGAGTGGTGTGGCGTTCTATCCTCTCTGCCTACCCCTACGGAGAAATGGCATGATGGTTAGTTAGTTAGTTTTAGTTTATATGTATGTTTGTATCGTTTGATTTCAATGACACCCACTGAGCATCATCGTCAATAAAAATGATCCTTGGCTAACGTAATTAATAGGTTGCTTCAAGTGGTTGTGACCTTTATGTGAACTTGAGTATTTTGTTAATTTCTGAGTAACTACCTATTACATGACAATATTCGTCTTGTTTTGGGGATTTCTTTGTAATATTTTTTTAAACTAAACACCTATTGGGGTTAATGATACGTAACTAGTTTTCGCATCAATTTAATTTCAAATGAAATCAAATTTTTCTACGTTAACTGTTTAGAATGTTTAGATAAAAGCGCACGCTATACGGGACAGAAAATTGTACAGTTTCTTGTGCAGTTTGCAAACTGTCCCGTATAAAGCGAAAACTGTATGGAATATTTAATAATCAGCTAGACAATTGGCTGACCTAATAGTTGATTTTTCAATTATGGTTTAATTCTGAAACCAGGAGAAAAACGCCAGGTTTAATTTGTTTATTTAATACTTACATTAAAAATGAAAAGTATTAAAAATAACAAATTAAAATTATTAATGTGAGTACATTTTACATATTCCTCGTGTTACAAAAGCTGCGCGCCTAATTATTTTCCTATGCACCCATTATTTTTAGTGCTTTTTGTACAAAAAATATAACGAGAATTAAGCTAGCTCTACGCGGAAAACAGTTAACTGTACATTTTCCTGTGCAGTCTGAAAACTGTCCTGAATAAAATGAAAACCGTATGGCCGACGCGCGACGCGACGTTTGGCTGACATGACATTTAATATTTTTTTATGTAAACGTTTAAATAGATATTGATATATATCTACTTAAGGACCCTTACGGGGTCCCCCATACATTCATGTACGTCAGGGCAAAATTCCCTTGTACTTCATGGTTCATTAAATAAAAAATGGAAAAAAATATGACGTAATTATAAATTCTTTTTCTAGTGAATTATCGGACTAAATTTTTATTTAAATATTTCGTTGAATCACAATTAATTTAAAGAAACCCCCTGTTTTTAATAACATTTGATGCATAACACAAAAACAGTACATATAAGATTTAAAAAAAAATGTATTAAAGAAAAAACGTATATATTTATCTAATGCATTATCTGATTAAAAATTTGTAAAACATTAGTAGATTTTTGATTATATTAAATTCCGTGTTTTAACGAGCGCTCATCCGGGCGCTTACTACATTTTAAAGATTATCGTGTATTTTTTGTATACCCACGCGATGCAAATAATAATGAAACCTAACGGCGGCGGCGCGGCGCGACGTTCTATCGGATTTTGGTCGTGTTTTAACGAGCGCTACATTTTACAATTAACAAAGTGTGGACCTAGTAGCCCCTTAAACGTAAAAAACAAGTATTTGCATTATTAGCTATATTAAACAATTTCCTGTGTGCAAACATACGATAATAACTTACGATCGCGCTTAAAAAAATTACATATTTAGCGTGTCTTTTGACAGACTGAAGGTACAGTTTCTGAACAAAACTGCACAATAAACTGTGCAGTATTCAGTCCCATATATAAGTAACCACGCATATAAAAGTTATGAGACATTATTTACGGCAAATTATTAGCACATCTTGTGTGAAAAGTGCAAATGTGCTGGATGTTAATGAAAACAGCACATTGTTTTTACAAAATTTCTACATAAACATTTGTAGGTACCCAGGAATGAGAAACATTTGATGTATAATACCCATTGTTACCCATTCGTGTATTTAGGTTTTTAGATGACTCGAGTCTTAGAGATACCTCAGTGTGTGAATTGGTTTATGCTATTAGATGTATTAATAATACTGCATCTACCTGAGAGGCAAAAAACCTCATCCCTTAAATATTTATTTATGATTACTAAAACGATTATTCAATAGTTTTTTCAGGTAAAGCATTTCAGCGATTGCAGTTTGCTGTATTTTTGACTTATTTTATTTTGAATAATATTATGAAATAAAATAATTTCAGGAAATACAATAAACTGCGACTAGTCACTAAAAGGGTCGAAAGCTTCAAATACCTGGGAGCGTACATGACAGGAAACGGTAGAGTTCAGAAAGAACTGGGAGTGCGGCATGGAGTAGAGGGCGCCGCATTCAACAGTACGAAAGCTGTCTGGAGATCGATGTTTACTCGGTCAAAACAAAATGCCGCCTTTAATAACTCCTGCATCACACCTGTTCTCCTCTATGACTGCGAATCGTGGCACCTAACAGACTTCTGAGACTGACTTTTGAGAATAGGTGTCTCAGAAGAATTTTAGGTGTGCGGTGGTTTGACTTTGTAAGGAACACAGAGGTGAGGCAACGGACTCAGCAACCCTTTTGGTATCTACTGCGTTTCGCTGGCTAGGACCATATACTAACGTATGTTCCCCCGAGAGCCTTAACCATGCTTGCCTTGTAAAAACAAGGCATCATGTTCTGGGCGTCCTGGTCGTCCACTGTTGACAATTCGTCGACAGTTTGCGTCAGAGCTGCGGGACGTTGACTTGACTTGGTCGGGATGCACTGAAGGAGCTGGCTGGCCGATCGCTTGGCCTGGAGGCAGTTTGTGGATTTCATAATGCTCCGCAATAGGGAGGGATATGGTATGATTTTGGTTTTTTTTTTAAATTTACTTACTGAAAAAATATTATTTTAATGATGTGGTTCTTTGTCTCTCAGGTACAGTTACAGAATAATATAATATTGCCTTTGTTGTTTCCTAGCAAAAAATTTTTTTAGCACAATGAGTCTAATTGAATGACGTTATTTTTTTTAAACTACAGTCATTGTTATGTATCTAGTTTTGTATGTAGCTGTGAGCGTCATATTTTGAGTAAGTAAGGGGTAGCGTCACTTTATTTGCTCGAAGGATAATTTCCTTTAGATTAAAAACATGCCATCGTAACTCATTATAATATTTATTTAGTGTGTATTTATTTTATGGCATACACGTTATTTTATCTTGATGATTAGTCAGCCATTTCCCTACTATTTATGACACAACGTTACAAACTAATTAAAATTAATATGTTGATTTGATGTTAAAATTAGAAATAAATAATTCAGTAATGTAAATATACCTACAAGTCTAAAAATGGACCCATCCTTAAAAAGCAAATGATCGGTGGATTATCGTCTGTTGCTCGATCACAGATCAGTACCGACTTCGGTAATAAAGCGACATGTTGATAACGAATGCATACCCATGGATGTTAAACGTT
The DNA here is from genome assembly GCA_022494985.1 of Micrasema minimum. Classification (NCBI taxonomy): domain Eukaryota; kingdom Metazoa; phylum Arthropoda; class Insecta; order Trichoptera; family Brachycentridae; genus Micrasema; species Micrasema minimum. The sequence goes on from JAGVSP010001470.1 coordinate 11,026, forward strand.
TTCGAACGATCACAATGGAACAATAACACGCGTTAAAAGTTATCGATCGGGGATTATTAAAACGTCGCGGCATACTAGTCGCGAGCCATTTCCCGAGATTGTACTATCTTATTCGCACAATCGCTTCATTCAATCTTTTATTATTATTTTAGCCGGTTTTTTCGGCAAGCCAAATATTGAGAAAAGCAGTCGACATACATAAAAATTCAGACCAAGCGCGATGATTTGACGTTTGACGTAAGGGCCGCGATATAGCGTAGATCGGCTACCGCGCTCGGCTCAGATTTGTACATTTCTCGGCTCAGCGATCGCGTGGTATTGAACGGTATGTCCATTGTGATCGCTCAAATCGTTAGCGTTAGCATGTGATTAGCTCACGCTTTTAACTACGTCGTTAGTTTATCTGTGCTTGAGCTTATGGATTAAAGATAAAGAGGGTGAGGAGATACTAAAAAAACATTGGTTTTGTGGTTCTTTGCAGTTCAATTTTTCTGCATTCACAGAAAATTTTGGGTGTACAAGCCATTCCTACTGTTTGTTTTTTTTTTTAGTACCGTGAATACTAAACTTCACTAACTCAAAAGAGTTTAATTTTTGGAAAATCGCAAAACTATGATTATTTTGACATGTTACTATTTAGTTTGTTATAATATGGAACTATTTCAAATTCTAATTATCTCGACGCTATAGGGAAAGAACTAGAATCATTTTTCTTGGGCAGAAAATGTGGAGGTCGCGATCGGATCGGTGCGAGGTGCGAGTACATTGCCGCGGTTGATGCGCGCGCAGAAACTGTGTGATTTTTAGGACACAGTTTGAATCTGACATCACCACACAGTTTTTTTATCCAGTTTTACCTGTAAACGGGACAGTTTTCAGACTGCACAGGAAACTGTGTAGTAAACTGTCCCGTTTAAAGTAAGGAAGAGAAAACTCAACTATCGGCCAATTACAGACAACACCATCATCTGGACTTGATGAGATAATATTTTCTCTGCTATTGAAAAAAATAAAAAAAATTACCTCACGAAATCCAAATTGTTTTCCAATATATCATGTATCAATTAATCATGTATTTTCTTTTTTGTATCAGCGCAGCGGAGCGACATCTTTTGTCAAGTATTGGCAACATTACGAAGACGTTAAAGTTACTACTTGTTGTTTGGTATTATTTTTTTCTAAAGATTAGCTAAATAAAATCACTGAAATGATATCTTATTTCAAAAGGATTATCTTTATTGTATATACACTACTTTATTTAAAAGATAAGCTTTCCTGTTTAATATTAAATGTAATAATAAAGGTATTTTACAAATATGGTATATAAATAATTATAAGGTTCAGAACATTGTTCATGCTTCGTACCATAGTCTATAGATGGCGTGAGAGTTTTTGTGACAAATGAATAAGTTAATCAAACATATTATGGAATTATGTATTATAATTTCAAATGCATATTAATTAATCTGATCGTGATTGAGAATTTAGGACTAAAATAACATTAATATTTTAAAAAATCAAGTGAAAGAAATACTCACTACCAAAATATACCTAGAGAAAATAATGAAGGATAGAAAATTCAAGTTTTTTCACTAGTTAAAAAAAATACATTTTATGGAGTATTCTCATAATTAAGAGCATACTCTACCACGTGACTCACGGCCGCTTTCCCATACAAACGTATTCCTCGATTTTCTCCCTGGAATTTAACATCAGAGCAATTAACAAACAATTTTTTTTTGGATATTATATGATGTAATTGCTGGAGCAACCTTCAACACGATGCGTGCTGTCTGGAATTCCAGTTTATACTCGGTCAAAACAAAATGCCGACTCCTTAATTCCTGTATTGTGCCTGTGCTCCTTTATGGATGCGAATCCTGGCACCTCACAAAAGCTCAGAATGCTCGCTAGATGAGCTTTGAGAATAAGTGTCTGAGAAGGATTCTAGGCATCAGGTGGTTTGACTACATAACCAACGCTGAAGTTAGGGAACGGACGCAGCAACCTCCAATAAGTCGTGAAGATGCGGCGATGGACCTGGCTTGGGCATGTACTCCGGATGCCTCGGGAGAGTCTGAACCCGAGCTGCCTCTTCTTTACGCCTGCAGGATCCCGCCGTCCTGGCAGACTTTATTCGGCGGAGCTGATGGATGCGGGCCTGACGTGGGAGGAGGCGAGAGAGCTGGCTGATGACAGGGTCTCCTGGAGGGATCTAGTGATGTCTACATACTCCACATAGGAGCGAACGTGGCGAAAGAAGAAGAAGAAGATATGATGTAATAACGCAAACATTTCCTTAATGAGTGAACATTAATGAGTGACAAATGAATGTTTAAATTTCTGCGGCAGCCCTTCATGTCACAAACACCGGGTATTCAGTAAGTTTACTAGTTGGAAGTGATGGATTGTGAGCAGTAAGCCGATTCCCTCGTAAGTTACCCGATTATTATTGTAAAATGCCGCCTTTTTTCACGGGGGTCTCATTAGAGTTGCGGGTTTGATTCGCGGCTCTGATTCGCGCTATTTAAGGAAGTGCGTACGTACCTACTCCTTGCATAATAAACTGAATTCAGATGGCTTTCGATTTACCGGCTCAGGTTTAACCCGGTACCCACTGGGGAGGGATAAATAAAACGTTTTTAATCCAAATTTACCAGACTATAAAAAATAAGAAAAAAATAACCAATGTAATGAAATCTCTTAAAAATACGGCAAAACCTTTAACATGAGGAGTAATTTTTCATTGGGAGTAGTAGATGCACAGTAAAAAATTTAATTAAAAAAAAGTAATTTCGACGTATATTGTATATTGGTATATACATCGTTATATTTTGTGAATTTTAAGATATTTCTTTATATTGGTCAATATGAACATTTAAACTGCATAGTTACAGTGTAGAGGTATGACATGTTGACAATTTTTTAAGCATTTTTATGGAATAGTAATAGAATATGGAATTTGGATTAAAAATTAATGAAACGAAAAATAAAATTTCTTAACTCGCTGTAGCAGAATAAAAATTGTGTTTACGGACAATAAAATGTAAAACGAGAATGAGACACAATATTTATGTTACCTTCGTAATATAAGAATTAAACTAAGAAACAGCAAAAGCCGAAAGCAATCCTTAATTAAAATAAACTATTTATTTTATAATAAAAAAAACGAATTAACTAATATTCAAATTCATTATTATAAATAGTTGTGCAGTGTGTTTAAAGTTTTGGATCTTTAATATTTATTGAAAATATTGTTGGTAGAAATTACCGTTTTATACGAGAAAGCAAAGATGAAGCAGGTTATGTTAATATACCGAAACTAGTAAGTAATTTAATGAGGAATATATTTAACAACATTACCAAAATCCAGATTTCCCGTAAACTTCTCTTTTGGGCAAAATATGGTATTAATAAAATAACGGATGTTTTCAATTATAATTTCCGCTTTTGATTTCTTGCTCTTAACGTAAAACTTGATAACTGCCTACATTGTATAATACACATCCACCCTTTTATAAAGAAAGCTCATTTTTGTACTGATAATAACGTTACAATATAACTGATGTTAAAGAATCAAAAATAAATCGACCCTTCCGACGTATAATATCGTAAGCCACAAAATGCGATTTTATAGGAGTAGCACTCGAAGATATTTTGTGGCTATATTTTTTCATAATTTTGCTCAAATTTTTATTTTTGTACTCTGTTTTATAAATAATTAGCAAACACTCGAAATAATAAACGGTTTAGGTATATAAGTACACATCCGATATTATACTTTGGAAAATAAAAAAGAAAATCGTATTAATGACATGCAATAATTAATTTACATCGGAGTTTATTGCAAAAATACTATAAGCCGAAAATTCATCTCCAAATACTTACTCAATATCTATAAGATTTCACTTGGATATTTTCTGATAATATTGCTTCATCAAAGCAAAAATGATAAATACTACTGCCTTTTAAGTTACATATATAAAAGAGTGTAAATAATATTTGTGAGTATGCAGATCTGATTTAAATGCGTACCTTTAATTGAAACAATAAATTTATCTCTTGAATAAAATTCAACGATGCTCATAAAAATCGGTACTGCATTAAAGAATGGGTATGTAATATGAGTGACGTTTTATATATACAAGGTGTTTTTATTTATTTATTGAGGTATTGTTTTATTGAGGTATTGCTACGAAAATTAAACATAGCACGTAATTTTGCTTAAAATGAACGAAGAATGGTCAGGAAATGTGTGGTGGGGATAAAATAAATAAAATAGAAAGTACATTATGTGGCCGGTCCCATGGTTAAAGCGGCTGACTCAAGAATAGACTTTTCAATAAATAAAAAAATTCACAAAATTTTTCAGTATTTCGTACTATCTTGGTAAAATACTTTAAAAAGATTACACATAATATGAAATAAGTCATGAAAAAACACGCTTTTGTAAATAGTTCATCAATTTGAATAAATACGTAGTTTGTATCCCAATTCTCCATCGAGAATCTAGCCTAGAACCTCTTAGTCAAACGTACTTACCACGGTAACCACAATGCGTAGATTTTCACGGTCGTTGTTGATTCTGAGAGTTGTTGATGATACCGTTGGAGTTGCAGGCACCATCTCCAGGATGGCCGAAACGTCGGAGAAGCTAAAAAACAGAACACGGGTAATCCCAAAAAACAATGCAGATAGAATAGTTTTTTTTTAAATATTAAAAAAAATGCATTTTAAAAATATAAAACACCCCGTGCATATAGATTTAACGAAATTGAGCAAACGTGCGCCGCGCCGTACAAATTGAGCCATTTTTAAAGCTTAATAAAGGCTTTGCGGATATTGGAGCTTACGGGATGCAGTGTATATTTTTATGCCCTTTGGCACGTCAGGCTGTATCAACACATCTCGAGCTTTCTCCAACAGAACGGAACCTTAAACCCCAAGCCTCGGCTCCGGTAGAAATGCGAGCAATCTTATCATATTATATCCTACTTAAAGGCATATTACATAACAGAGTCAAACATAAATGGATCAACTGATTTTTTAAATGAACATATAGTAAATATTTGTTTTGCATTCTATTGATGTAGATAATTATAAAAAAGGATATTTAAAAAAATATGTAGTTATGAAATTAAACACACTTTTGTTTTAAACTACTTATTTATTTAAAAAAATGCCAACCTTCTTCAGGGCTTTGTATAATAATACATTAAAATTAAGGAATAAGTAGCTAACTATTTTTTTTTCTGTTCTCATAAATCTGTCAACCTTGTATTTATAAGGACTTTCATCTCAATGCGTCAATCCTGTCTTTCTCCCTTCACTTCCCTCCCATCTCACCCCTTGTCAAGGTACCTGGTCAACCACTTGAAAAGTTAGCGACTTATTCATTAATTTAAGTGTATTATTCATTATACAAAGCCGTAGATTAGTAGTATCTCCGAAAACGGTTGGCTTTTATAAAAATGAATAATTTAGTAGTTTAAAACAAAATGACCTGTGTTTTATTTCATAATTATAGAAAACTACAAAGTAAGTGCTACAAATTTTGAGTTATTATGTATTTGATCCTTATTGTCTAATACTAACCTTTCCCTTAGTCGCACTTAATGGTACATAGGGCACTGCATTGATACACAAAGAGAAGTTAATTTTGACATTCTCTAGAGTTTAGTACTTTTGGAGCTTTTGGAAATAAATAAAAAAATAAGTACCTACTAATACTAGGTCCGTTATCCACACACAATGGTCCATAGGGCAATGCATTGGTACACAAAACACACAGTAATTTTTAAAAACGTGTAGGTACTGTGTTTAGTCTGATTTCAAGATTATTATGTTGGTTCTTTATTGTTTAATGCTTTCGACATTATATTGTATCGCTGGTTTCAACCCGTTGAAAACACGATACGATCAAACATAAGTTATGATATCCAAAAACCATAAATTTATATCTCTACTCCCGTTCTCTTCATTATCCGGGCCTAATTGTTCACATTTTTGTGTCGAAACTAAAGTGTAAGGACGGTAAAACACGCTATTGTCGGTTAAGTAGCACCAATTGATTAATCAACATTTTCATCATCATTCTTATCTTACCATATCCGCTCCCTATGTGGAACATATTGATTCCACAAACTGCCTCCAAGCCAAGCGATCGGCCGCCAATTCCCGCGCATCCTTCCAGATCAGGGCCCAAAATAGCAGACTTCTGAGTTTTGATAATAGGTCTCTTAGAAGAATATTAGGTGTGCGGTGGTTTGACTTTGTAAGGAACACAGAAGAGAGGTAAAGGACGCAGCACCCCTTGGTATCTACTGTCATCCGTCGTAGGCGTTTCAGCTGGCTAAGCTATATACTATAATTTATCAGTCATCCTTGATCTGTCAAGGATGTCAATGATCTGTCATTTTACTACTGTGTTAAATGTGTAAATTCAAAGTAATAGTCCACCAAAATGTAATGAACCTAAAATGCATACAAAAACCAACATCAATGATGAATATACACCGTGTCCCACGACGAGACCACGAAACTCCAGAGGGTGATAATTCATGATATTCTGAGAAAAAAATCTTAATAAAGTTTTTCAAAAAACTCAATTCTAATTTCTTAAAAAATGATTAAAATATGAATAAAAATTCACGCGTGTAATACCGTCCATTTTCGAACTGGCTCACACCACGTGACCTCCACCAATAAGCGCGAAGCGAAGCGCGTCCCTATTGGACCGCGAACCAATAAGATCGCGTAGTGATCTCGTATCAATACGTACTTGGTACCTACTTGCCTAGTAACATCGCTATTTCCATACAAGGCAAGGCGTACGGTGACAGAGCGGATCCCCACCTCCTCCCCGCCCACCGCCACCCCGCCACCGCTAGCATTTCAAACAGAAGCCAGTATTACACTAGTCGCTTTTTATTAATACTTTTTTTAAATTAATTATTAAAAATGCCCGGATCAAAAAAAATATTACGATTTTTTTCTCAGAATACCATGAACAATCATCCTCCGGAGTTTCGCGGTCTCATCGTGGGACACGGTGTATAAAGAAAAGCTTAAATCAAATCAAATAGTTTGACATTCTAAATCACAAAAAGTTTGTAAATGAATACCTCAACACGGGTTTTGCCCAGCGAGGTATTTCATTAAAAATTTCAAAAAAATAAAATAAATTGTAAAATGTGAAATAAATAAATAAAATACTACGTATGCCTCCCGAGAGCCTTAACCATGCTTGCCTATTTTACAAGGCATCAGTTTCTCGGAGTCCTGGACGTCTGCTGTTGACTATCCATTGTCAGTTTGCGTCAGAACTGCGGGACGCGGACCTGAGGTATTGTCATTAAAGTATGACGCTCACTACAAATCGAACACTAAAGCCAAGCGTTAGAAACTAAGGTGTTTTGCAGTGACCAATTCACCATTGCGTGCGGATAAGGAAAAGTAGTAGTAGTATGTATGAACATAAATATTGCGTCTTGCGAGAGGGTAAAAAACGAAGAGTTTATAATGTCGGATTAAGAATACCCGTTCGCGTTATAAATACGCTTAATTGATAAAAACTGGAGCAGAGAAAGTGTTCTCCGTTGTCCGTTGTTAAATTAAAAAATAAAACAAAATAAAACCATATTTTTGTACCTCGCCTTCTCACCGTTTAAGGAAATTGTCGTAGTAATTGAGGCTTGGTTATTGCGTCAGTTCTTTAAAGTCTAACAATAATAATAATTGCACCTACTTAAGAAACTTATTATTATCTACCGCAGATGGTGTCCTGTTGCCAGCATCTGCCGGAATAAAAATGAATAATAACTTATTCATACGAATTAATGGTAAAATAATGGATTTTTTAAATACTTACATCCAACACCTAATATGATAAAATAGAAAAGATACTTACAAACTTTTGGCAGTGTGCCAACGATATTTTTGAACAAGTTTACTGTTATACTATGTTAGAGAATATACTTATTTAAGGACATTTCTTGTGAGGGTATTTTTGCGTAAACACTTCTCAATGTAAGTCCATTCAACGCTTTGTGGAGTGATGGAACTTTAATATTTAAAAAAATATGTGACAAACCGTTACTGCGATATTTAACAGGTAAAATTCGAAGCCGAATAAGTATTTTCTTGAGATTTCAGGACTTGCAAACGTTTTGCAGAGGTATAGATGTTAACGTGAAGACACAAAATTCATCGCCAAGTCCATTTACTAAAATATGAACAAAATATTTTACAAACTTTTTGGCAATACTTCTTTGCAACGATAAATAAACGTTTTTTATTCGCAAAGTTAACACTGCTCATTTTAAAGGTTATTTTGACGCTATACCCGTAGCATGAACTTGTTTTATATTACACAATGCATTGCACAAAATATGATAGTAAGGGCGGAAATATGAAAGTAAAAAAAATCTTTCTTTTCAAAATTTGCACACATACTTCTTCAAACAAGAATCTCAAAGAAGTGATATTCCATACTTGAAAAATACTTCCGTGTCTAGTTACGCACTACGTCACTCTTCTTCTTCTTCTTTTTGCCACGTTCGCTCCTATGTGGAGCATGTGGACATCACTAGATCCCTCCAGGAGACCCTGTCACCAGTCAGCTCTCTCGCCTCCTCCCACGTCAGGCCCGCATCCATTAGCTCCGCCGAATACAACCGTAGGATGGTCATCGACGGTCTGCCAGGACAGCGGGATCCTGCAGGCGTAAAGAAGAGGCAGCTCGGGTTCAGGCTCTTCCGAGGCACCGGAGTACATGCTTAAGTCAGGTCCATCGCCGCATCTTCACGACTCCAGTTATTGGAGGTTGCTGCGTCCGTTCCCTAACTTCAGCGTTGGTTATGAAGTCAAACCACCTAATGCCTAGAATCCTTCTCAGACACTTATTCTCAAAACTCAACAAGCGAGCATTCTGAGCTTTTGAGAGGTGCCAGGATTGGCATCCATAAAGGAGCACCGGCACAATACAGGAAAACGTCACTCACTACGCCATCAATAGGCATTTACGTCATCACTATACATCTACGTCACACGTTTCATTTATCATGTATTGGCCTATGTGCTGGATTAGACGGTGGAATTTGGTAATAAATTAACCCTAGGAAGCGTATATTTTTGAAGACATACAATTATATGTTCAATTTTTCATATTGGTTTTGCATTTTTTAAAACTTTTATTTTAGTCCCTGTTACGTTGTCTCTTTTCAGATACATGATTATTATCTTACTATCGGTTTACTTAATACAGCTACTAACTTGGAAATCACATAAAACGTACGATAGCGAAAATCTTAAAATTTGTGTGATTTTCACACCATAATCTCTTTTAACCACGACCCGTAAATCAATAGTAGATACATAACGATGTTTGTAGATAAACTTAATACACGCGATATAATAAACACTGCTTTATGCACTCAAATACAGTACAGATGAAAAACCAGTCATGACGCCGACTGTATTATCAATTATGGAGAATGCATAAGGGCCAGGACTAAAATGGTTTACAATGACAAGCGATATAGAGGCTTTTGGTTCGCGACCGTGCCATTTCACTTGCCTTAGGGGTGCAGCCGAAAACAAAATTACGAAATTTGCCAATTTTTTTATTGAAAAAATATTATAAATCACAATTGATTAATTTGTCCTTAGATTGTTATTGTTTTATGTTAAACACGTTTATATAAGTTCGTTTACTCACAAAATAATTACAACAAGAAAAATAAAGGAAAAACAAAAAGGCCTTTCAAAGGGTATTGTAAAAATACAGGTACTAGGTACTTATTCACGAGAAAGATATTTTTTAAAAACATTTGTTATAGGAGTTAGTAAGGAGGTAAATAAGAAGGCAAAAATAACAGAAGGAAAAACCTAAAACCATTTCGGTAAAAAAAAAAAAAACTTAAAAAAAAAAAATCAAAGGTTTTAAGTAGCTAAAGAAAATAAAATAAACAAATATGTATTAAAAAGAAATTATATTACTTGTGTAAAGAAAATAGTCAAATTGTAAAAAAATTTAAATTTATGTACGACCTGGATGTACACTAATATTTATTTATCAGCCAACATAGATTTTCTAGGAAAAGACTTCAAGAATAGCTTAACTCTACTTTCAGATTCATATACCTAGAATTTGTATATAAAATATTGCCCCGAATGCACCACTATATCGTTCAAAACACATTTTTTAGGAGGCTTTATGGGAAAATCAAAAAGTACAATTAAGAACCTACGGCATGAAATTCCTGGCGATTCTAGCTTTCATGAAGGCCCAAGGATTACACGGCACATCACCAGGATCGTAGGAGATGTTTCTGAAACATTTACATAGCGACTTTTCTAGCGGCACGGTGACTCTGAAACTTATAGCGTCGTGGGGGGTTCCCTGACATTGAAGAAGAGACATCTGTTATGGTTGATGGAAGGACAAACTATGGTTTGTAATGTAACGGAAATAGCTGTCACTAGTAATACGAATTATTAGATTTCGATCTATTAATGCAGTGTTTACAAAGCGCGTTTGCAAACTTCTCGATACTTAGTGTTATTCATTGTACCTACTCCGAATAATCAAAAAGCTTTTTGACGAAGAACTTCTATTAAATCAATGAACGCCGGCTGCACACACGAAAAAGCATGACTCATTGTAACGTTCCGCCTGAGGCGAGTGTGTAAGCGAGAGCGCGGAACAAGCGATAGAGAGGCACGATCGGCCATGATGATACACTAATAAAGATGATTGCCAAAAAATGCTTAACAATATTCTCAACAGATGACACCAGCATAGAAAATTTCGTACGAAGACGAGTTCAAATGTTGTTATATATGGTTATCAGATGATGGGCGGAAAGGGGAATGTTGTAGTACGTCAAGTGGCCACGTACCCAGCCAATGACAGGTCATAAGCCCTGTAAACGCTCGAATATCCATAATCCCGAATTTGAAAAAAATCCAATTCATCTCTGTAGAGATATGAAAATTAAATAAAAATAAAGTATTCAATCGGCTACACAGGAATTTATAACAATTGTTATTCAGTTATCATTATCTGAAATTGTATCTATATATCTATGTGCATGTATAGCTAGATATATAAATGTTATTTTATCGTCATATTTCAGATAAGAAGATGTATGCTATATATATTTATATATATTATACATCAATTGAATGATGCCTATTTTATTTTCTAATACTTACTTCATTTGAACAATTTTCTTATTTGTTATCTTTACAGATATTTTAAAGGTGTAAATATGTAAAAAATAATATTGAAGAAACACAGTTCGATACTACAAGGACGTAACATTGTAGCTTCAAGGTTCAGCATATGATCAATTTATGAATGGAAAATATGCAAGTCATATGAATTTAACACATCACAATAACCTAATATTATGTACATGAAAAATGAACACTGGCGCCATACACCAACGTGTTTGATAATATTAGATACCTACTAAAATATTGTGTAAAATAAACACAGTGAAGAGTAGTGTGGTAATACAATTATCCAGGGTTCGCTTCCTGACTGGGTCTAAGAAAGTTTTTCCCCCCCTTCCTTTCCTAATTAACACCTCATGGGGCATAAGGCACTGGACCGCCAAATGAAGTGCAGTGAATCTTCAGAATCTATTTTATGAGGCAAACACGTTACAAAATACAATATTTTTTACGTGAAAAAGCACATTTTAAAGCTTCTTAAGATAAACCTAAGGGTCTGTATGATTCTCGTTCGATGCTGCCTTTTGGGATGTCGACTCCCAAATGTCCCTCCATCTTTTTGCAGGTCGTCCAGGAAGCCGGCGGCCAGGTAGGCAGAGATGCATCACGGATTTGGGTATTCTACTGTCGTCCATTCTCTCAACGTGTGCATGCCAGTTTTCTTCTTCTTTCTCTTCCCCACCTGACAACATCCTGGACTTCGCAAGTTGCTCGAATTTAGGCGTTTCTAATCCTGTCCCTCAGGTTTTCCAGACGATATTTTTTACTGACGCGATAACGTTTAATAGATCGATGAACGCCAGCTGCACACAAGAAAAAGCATGACTCATTGTCACGTTCCGCCTGAGCCGAGTGTGTAAGCGAGAGCGCGAACAAGCGATAGAGAGGCACAATCGGCCTAAGCGTTCGGTTTGTCACGCATCTATCTCTCTTCCACTCCATCGGCCGATACGTCCGAGTAGAAGGGAGACAGCAGCAGCACACAAGCTACAAAGGCAGCATCGAACAAGACAAATGACGGCAAAGATCGCGGATATCCCCATACATTATTAACACTATTTTAGGTACATTCGTTAGCATATTTACACTGAGTTTTGATTAAAAAAATAATACCACGAATTGAAGACAATACGTTTATCTTAATCTGTCGTGAAATTGGGCCCTTAAGAACATTGTAAAAAGATAATTCGGAAAATACCTTATGTTTATTCAAGGGTGATATTAAATTGAAAAAGATACTTACTATAGATTTTTCAACAATTTGTTTGAAGTTTAATTTTAATGATTAGGTACAAATTGTAATTAAAAAGAACTGGATTTTTATTATTAATGTTTCTGTTTCTGTGCTTAGTAAAAAAAATCAGTCAATTTATTGCAGATATCCAATTGCCAATAGCTATAAAGTATTTAATAAACTAAAGAGAAAATGCGTCGAATATAATTCAGGTGATGAAACTGTTGTTAAATGAATCGGAACGATTTATTCACGCGAAATCTCTGAGTTAAATATCGTTTTCGTTTTGCGAATTAAACTTATGCGTATCAATCAATCTTATTATATATATTTAGTAACGTCGAAATAATAAATACCTGTTTCTACAAGTTGTATCAACTCGCTTTCAGTAATAATAAACCGTGTAATCAGTTGCAGCAAACTTAAATATACGAAATTCTTTATTTACAAAATATGTTTTTTAGTGCAAGAAATTACTAGACAAAAAATTAAAATTTCCTAATTTTTCACATCGCATAGTAAAAAAATGCAGAAAAATCTTTAAAAAAACTGTATTTTGATGAATGCTAAATTTTGCTTAAAAGAAAAATTTGGTGCCTATTTTGAAATTCGTAGGTTTCTAGATTCCATATGCCACGTAAAGGCCCAGCTATGGGTGGAATTAATTAAGCAAAATGTGTTCCAGCTGTTTACTAAAGAAATTAGAACTTAGGTAAAAATGTATTTTAATCATTAAATTTACATAACTGTCATCTCGTGCATCATCATTAAATTACAACTGTCATTTTGTGCAACTTAATCCTGGAAGTTTCTCCCCAGAACTGGAAAATCCTAACTGATGCAAACAAGGTGAATATAGGATACAAAGGCTAACGGTGGACGATAAATCTCCTTTGATGCAGTGTTATAAATGTATGGGTTTTGGGCATACTAAAAGAGTGTGCAACGAGAAAGAAAAATGCTTCCACTGCTCTGAGGAGCATAAATATTACTGAATGCCCTAACAAAAATGAACAACCCAAATGCTGCAACTGCGGAAAAAATGAATATAAAAGCCATCGAGCTACTAGCTCTGATTGTCCATTATGGAAATTAATGGATACTCGAGCCAGAGATAAAGTAGACTATGGCGACATGTCCTAAAAGCAGTTGTCAAGGGAATACAAAAAGAACTTAAATATTTCAATATAGAAGATTATAAGCCTACAAAAAATTGCTTCAGAACTATGTACATCAATGCGAGGAGCATTCGGAATAAATTCGATGAAATTGAAGAAATGCTGAAGGGAATACAAGACACCATCCACATTCTTGTCATAACTGAAACTTGGCTGAACGACGGAGATGAGTCATTCTACAACATCAGTGGCTATCAAGGAACATTTGCCTCTCGAAACAATGGAAGAGGAGGTGGTGTTGCAATGTATATACACAATTCTTTAAATGTTTCCGTTATTGATAGGTTTAGTGATGAAAACTCTATTCTAGGATTACAAGTGGAAAGCAGACATTTTTAAAAGATTAAATATTTATGCATTATATAGAAAACCAAATACAAATATCAATGATTTTTTGTCAAATCTAGAAAACGTTTTTTGCAAGAGCAGACAAGATACAATAATTCTAGGAGATTTCAATATCGACATTAGTAAAATTACACAGTCTTCGACAGCATACATAAATACATTACTCTCGTTCAACTTTTTTATATGCAATACGAATTTTCCCACCAGAACTACGGAAACAAGTGCCTCTCTAATTGATCACATTGTATCTAATAGAAGAAATATATCAGCCACTATCTCAAATATTGACCACCCACTCAGTGACCATAATATTCTAATTCTTGACATCCTAAATAGCCTTAAGTTATACCCTAATAATCGATTACCTACTTTACCTACTTTATTAAAATCATCCCCTAAAATAAATAATGTCATGCTAAAAAAACATCTGGAAGCTTACGCGTCTCCCTATGATATTAATGATAGTACTGATCTAAATTATAATAAGTTTATTGAATATTTCAAAAGTGCGATTGACTCCTGTAAATTTTGAACCAAAATTATTACACATAGGAAACCGACGACAAGCTAATTACACCCTGGTATGACACAAAACTAGATACGCTTATCAAAGAACGAAATCTTGCTTTTAAACAGTGGAAGCGTGATCCTTTTAATAGTTCCCTTTTTAACACAAAAAAATCAAACTCGAAATAAAGTGACAAATTATAGGAGATTTGTAAAAAACAAAATATTTTTCGGAAATGTTTGAAGAGAATATTAGTATCCCTAGAAAAACATGGTCAACGATAAACTCAATACTATCAAATGCTCCCCAAAATATAAAAAAAACACCAATAGAATGTCTATCGATTAACAATCTTGACATAAATGATCCAAAGCAGATTTGCACAGAGTTCAATAATTTCTTTATAACAGTTGGCAGCAACTTAGCAAACACAATAACATCTTATCCTGATGATGTAAACACAAAACACAATTTGTACTGCTCCTAAGGCAACTCATTCCTTCTTTATGCATAGAAACTAAATAAGTCTGAAATTTTGCGTCTTATCTCTAATCTTAAAAAACGATCAGCACCTGGCCTAGATGGAGTGACTCCAGCCATTCTTGAGATTTGTAAAAATCAGTTGGCCGATCACCTTGTTTTGCTAGTAAATGATTCGCTCTTGAGTGGCATTTTTTCCAGATAAACTTAAAATAGCAAAAATCGTTCCAGTCTATAAAAGCGATTGCAAAAAAAATGTCTCAAATTACCGACCAATCTCTGTACTTTCGGTTTTTTCAAAAAATATTTGAACAAGTCATTAAGGATAGGTTAACTAAATATCTAGTTTCAAATAATCTACTTGCATCCCAACAATATGGTTTCAGAAAGCGTTCAAATACAAAATGTGCGGCATATGATTTTATATCGAATCTTCAAAAATACCTAGATGATGGTGAGTACGCAGTTGTATGCTGATGATACTATAGTATTCTATCATTGTCGCACGATAAACGAACTTGAAAATAAAATGCAAAGAGATATCTCTCATCTAGCAAACTGGTTAAGAATAAACAAATTAAGCTTAAACGTGAAAAAAACTTCATGCATGCTTTTTGGGAACAAAAAAAACATATCCCTCAATATTTCTCTAAGGAATACTCAGATTGAAATGACCAACGTAACTAAAATCTCTAGGACTATTCATAGACTCAAAACTCTCATGGAGTTATCAATTTGATCATGTCAAAGCAAAGATAGCCCCTGTAACTGGAGTTTTGTACAGACTCAGGGGTTTACTTCCAAAAAAATATTTTGCTTTCTATTTTACTACGCTATGATACATTCTCACCTTGTATATTTGTCATGTATATGGGGTTTTGCTACCAAGAAACAGGTTTCCGAAATTCAAGTTCTCCAGAACAGGGCTCTGAGAAATATTTTAGGGATACCCTGGGATACACATGTAAAAGAAATATATCGCCAGACAGAAATACTCCCATTCAAAGTAATACCATTACATGAAATCACAAATACCATACTTACCATATTGAATCATTCAGCACATACACGTTTGAAACACAATTTTAACTCTGAGCTTCATGGTCACAATACACGTTATTCAAAAAACCTCCACATTCCAAAATTTCGATCCACAAAATTCGGTAAAAAATCCCTTATGAACATTTCTCGATCCCAATATAATAATCTACACCATGAAATAAAAAAAAAAAAATCAATACATAGTAGAGCCCTTAAAGATTTGTATTTAAATATGTTTTTCAATGATAGTTATGATGTATAGGATTAAGATGGAATGTGTTAATTTTGTATCGTCTTTCTTATTTGTGTTTGATTGTGCAATATGTAATTAAAAATGTATGTAATACCGGTCCCAAAATGAGTTTTTATAACTCTGGGATTATAAGACATGTATGTTTTATAAGATTTTTTAAATAAATAAAAAAAAAAATAAAAATAAAAAAAAAAAAAAAAAATCTCAACAAAAACGTACAGTTTTGAAGGGAATGTAGATACCTAGACATCATGGGCTTACGACTTGTCATTGGCTGGGTTATGTGGTCACTTGATGTATCTGCCAATTATCAGAACTTGTACATGAACGGTGAAATGGCGCGACGCTTCACATGTGAAAGCTTTATGTCATCCATTGAGAAAATTGCTAAGCATTATTTTAGCAGAAACCTTCGTAAGTGAGATTCTCACCGAATTATATCAACTCCTAGGAAATGCCTGAGGATGACTCTTCAATTGGTTATCATTATAACTTTTACTACTACTAAAACAAATAATACTTTCCCTTATACGCACCCAATGGTGCATAGGGCAATGCATCGGTACAACAAGTGCAGTGTAGCTTGATCATTTTATTAAATTAATGAATGTTAGATGATGAGTCCGCTCCAGTTCTAGCCAAAGATATCACACATGAAATATTAATATGAAAATCACATGTAAATAAATATTTCATGTTGACCTCCTACGGGAATCGAACCCGCGACCTCATGCACGGAAAGCAAATGCACTACCACTATGCTACGAAGCGGAATTTAACTTTAACTACAACTTTTACCAGCTAATTTTTATAAACAATATTTTGAGTGTGTTTATAAAGGACGCACTCAAAATGTTGTCTAATCATTAAAGTTATATGTAATTTTATTTAGTAACAAAGCCATGTCGGGGCATTTTCAAAATGATTGACAATGGTCGAACGAGGCTAAACAGCTGTCTAGTAAATAAAACAAAAAAATGGTTTGATTTTAACAGTGTAATATGCAGATCTATTAAATTAATTAATTTAAATAAGTCTTTATGGTTTTAATTAGGATGTAGGCATATTTATCTACAAACATCTTATACCTGTAAATTCCGCTTCTACTCCAGACATTAATGAATCGAATGACATTAAGTTTGTTTGTATCGATCACACACGAATCCGTTGTACCCGACCACACCAAGAGTATTAATAATTTATTAATTAAATCCTCCATTGTTCGTTTCGGCCCATCCACCCACGCCAATTATTCTCAATCTGAATACATTCATCATAAGAAGAAAGAAGATGCGATTTCAAAACTATACAATGCCAAAGCTCTAAATTAAAGATATTGGTTTTATTACAATAAATGATGTGATTACAAGTACTTCGTTTTATCTACAAGTATCTCAGTTTTGAAAATAGGCAAATAAAATAAAGTAAGGGATGCTTATTCACACATGATAAATTATACTACTACTACTACTTTCCCTTATCCGCACCAATGGTGCTTAGGGCACTGCATTGGTACACCAAGTGCAGTGTTTCTTGATCATTTTATTACATGAAGGCAAGATGATCAGTCTTACGCTTCAGTACCAGTCCAAGGTATCACACATGGAATATTAATATGAAAAATTTCTAATAATCCATGTTATTGTTTTGAATGTGAGTTTAGAAAGGGAAAATAAATGAGAAGAGCATATTGATTAATTATGTATTTTCAACAAAAATATTTAAAAACCTCGTTTTATTACATTATTTATGAAATTCCTGATAAATCAACTGATCCCCTCAAAACCCCGTTTTATTTATTTTTTATTATTTCATACGTTATACTAAAATAATGTGCTCTAATATTTACAATAAATTTTCATATTATATCTATATAACCCAAATTTGGGCATGTGGTCATGTATGTTTAATTTTTAAAATTTATTTGAATTTTTATTTCATGCACATTTATTAAATATAATACCTACTCTCATAAAGCTTCCATACATACTATGTACATATTCCTGCCAATTAAGTTAGATTTTAAACGGAGATTGACGTGAGAGTCTTCTAAAAAAAATTTTTTGTGGAACCCTTTGCTATTATTAATTTCTTCTATATTTTGTTTTGGAATAGGAAACTTGAAATTTCAAAAGTAAAACATTATTTTGTACAAAATAACATCAACTTAGTATCAACTTTAGTACGATTATCTTAGAAATTTAATTTATATTATCATTGTGATTCGCTCCAAAGCAAATATGCAAAAAGGCGCAAGGATTGTTTGAAAAGCGGCCTTTATAACCTCGTAAGGGCAGTTAGAGACGTGCCTATATGGGATATGAAGCTGGTAGGTAGGTAAATTACGTTAATATAATACGGAATCTCCAGTACCTCTAATTGTATGCGACATCTCGCATCTCTGCATTTGGTAACATTTTTCTATTGTCATCTTCCCACGTGGGCGTCTCGTATTATCCAGGGACGGGGCCGCATTAAGGGCACTGAAAATATATAAATAAGCAATTAACAAAGTAGAAAAGTCAGAAACGGTCGTTATTAGCTGCTCTTGACTGTTTAAAAACATTTTAGAATTGTATAAAAATGTTCAAGTATCTAGAATAAATGTGGATATTTTTTTTGTATTATCTTTTAAATGTCATCAAATTGTTATGTATTGACATTGAAAAAGCAGTAATATTATTAGAAATTCTTCATTAATAAATAAATTATTATATCATCTGTCCATCTTCTTGGTGGTCTTCCTACAGGTCTCCTTGCAGCTTTAGGTATGGTCTCTTAAACTGATGCCGAGCATGCTTCGCTCCATTGCCCTTAAAAAGTACTGCAGGATCCAGATGGCAGCTCGAGGCCCAGGACAGAAAGCAGTGGACCAATATGGGGGAGGCCTATGTCCAGCAGTGGACGAACAATGGCTGATGAAGAAGAAATAAATTATTATTGGTCAAAAGGTATCAATTTACTTTTAGAATAAAATATTTGTCGTTCTTATGATAATATTATCCAAATATTTGAGTTTCGGGGACTACCTTCAAATAGTCGGTAACAACAACAACTGTACCAAAAAATAGAAAACTAACTAGTTATGCTGGGGTGAGATTCGAACACAAAAATTTTAATCCGAAATCTGTGACATTAACAACAATTTATTTAATTTACATTTCAACATTTCACATACATTTTCGTTTAAAATCACAATTAATTATACAGAAATATGGAGACTCACTCAGTAGCGACCCGTGACAATGATCTGGCCCCGACTCACTAGATAATCCGTGTCGAGTCAGGACATCTTCAGTACAGCATTGTACATTACCGAACATCTACACAATGAGAAACAATCCTTGGCATTCGTAGGAAAAGAAAAAAACAAAATTTAGAAAAATACACAACTCAGGAATTGCAGCACACTCTGCAGGAATTTTCCAGCTAACAACACTGACTTTATATTTACTAACAATACATGCTTATGTATAATAAATACGAGATTTACACAGGTGTCTCAGTAATGTCAAACTGTGATGTAGGTAAATGTAGGTAAAGACAAAATAATTGAAATCACTAGTTTAATCGAATAATGTATGGTATCTGTAGTTTTTATTTATTTATTTTCTGAAAATAGGCTCTATAATTATACATATAAAAACTAAGAAGAAGAATAAAATTATATAAAAAAATAATAAAAATAAAATATGTACATGCGTACATAATATATAAATAATATATATAACAATAATCAATATCTTTTAAAAAAGAATCAATATTTTTACTATATTATTATGTATTTACTAATAATAATTCTAGACATGTGGTTCTAAAATAAGTTACATTATTTACAAAAATATCAAGTTGATTACATTCAATTTTATTATACAACCTACACATGCGCAATAAGGAGTTAAAATATGCCATATTATTTTTAGTAAGTGCAACCAAAAATGTTTTATGGCGTCTTAACCGCGCATTCGGTACATTAATTTGTAATGAATCCATGCATTTTACAGTATCTAGATCACCATTAATAATTTTATGGAGGCATACCAGATCAGACAAACATCTCCTCGTTTTCAGAGGTAAGATATTAAAGTACTCAAATTGACTCTCATAAGAACGGAGATGGCCACGCAATCCACACTTAAATGACAAAAACTTGAGCATTTTTCTCTGAACAGATTCAACAAGGTTATCATATTTCAAGTAATGTAGTCTTCCTACATAAGAAATCCTTTATTCCATTCTAATTGCAATAATTATAGATTTAGCGTTTTCCATTTAACAGAAACCGTGCTTTATAATTTTCATTACATCAACCACGTAATTTGCTTCTTCGGGGCATTTTCCTCTTAAGATAATTGAATATTCGTATTTCGATAAAACACCCGAGAAGCCGACCCTGCCTTGATTATGTTTAATATGTACGCAAATCACTAAAGGTCAGACGAATGTAATTCATTCATACACACAATGGCAAAATGGCGATACCAAGGAGTGTTATGTGGGCGACGCCTTCAAATCCTTTGCCTCTGGATCGCAGGGTTGGCAATAGAAGACAGGAATTTTGAAGTAAAACTTAGGCAGACTCCGCATAATATACACACTTTTCACCAGGGAAAGAATTATTATAGATTAGAGTCTTCAAAATACTCTCCGGTAAAATACATATATATTTCATTAATTATTTTTGAAATAGCGTACATTAAATAAAAAATAAATAATGCACTCTAATATTAACATCATACGTTATTTTTTATCACATCATAGTTATTTGCCGCATAAACCTTCACTTTATTTTTGAATTTCGATAATTTTTTAGTAGCTTAATGTTTTGAATTTCAAATTACCGCATAAACGCTAGTCCGCACTGGCCACGCGCCTTTTACATCACTATTCGTATAGCCCTTGACGTTTACTATGATTTTTTTTTCTGTACACAATTACTTATTATATTATACAGATAACGATGAATTTACTATGAAACTAAAAATGTCAAACATAAAAAAGTGACCGAATTATGACGTCACGGGGGCCACTACAAATGAATAGTAGTAAATTGATAAATAGTAATAACGGGCATCTTTAAACAAATTTTGTTTTGAAAATAAAAAAAGAAAATTTTTTTTCACAACTTGATTACTAACTTTTTTACAACCTGCCCATACTGATTTACAAAACTTAATAGTAGTTATAACAATAATGTTTCTAAATCAATTTTACATAAATTTTCATATTTTTTTGTAATACTTTATACTTCCCTTTGCCAAGCTAGCAAAATGCGATTCTTCTTCTTTATCGTGTTCCTCCATGATGAGAGTCGTGGTTCACTGGTTTGCCCAGAAACAGACAGCACCAATCGCCTCCATTCCTCCCGATCCTGGGCTATGTTGATTGAAGCGGCTAGAGAGGACCTTATTACCTCTTCTATTTGGTAGGTACTTTTACCCTTTTATGAAGATATGTTTATTGGATACTTTTTTATTTATATTTTAAAGCTGCATCTTTTACGTGAGTGTTAAATTTAAATTTCGTGAAAAGTTAAGTTTCAATGAAATATCTAATAGATAATTTCATTATTAAAGCACCTAGCGTCCCTATTTCAGATAATCTCTTTCTGAACAGATCATGTCTGCCGTAATACTATATTGTCCTACCATTTCCTGAATCGGTAACTATCCAAACCACAAATCTTGATTTCGTATCACTTATTGTTATTTAACCATTATTACATGCTACTACAGTTAAGGGAACTTTCGTAGGTTATCTCGTTTTACGTGTTTGAAATTTAGCATAAAAAATACTAGATATAATACAATCCCTTAACTCAACAATATTTTAAATCCGCACTTACCGAATTTTGCGTAAAAACTAAACTATTATTTATTGTATTCGCAGGTAATTTAATATTTAATATTTAAAAATGGTGACAACGTATGATAGGAGCACCAATGTCGAAATTCAAGCATAAGCATCAGAAAAATTATGAAAAGGCGGGCTTTTACTATGGCTACGTCACGTGGAGTGAACAATGTTGAAAAAAGAATTGAAATATATACCAAATTATGATAGAATAAAACGATGTTATGTGTTACTATTGGTTTATTCTATAGAAATAGAATTTACCTACACTACCTGGTTTCGACTGGTAAAGTGTCTTTTCTATTTCTAAATTCTATTTCTATAGAATAAACCAATAGTAACACATAACATCGTTTTATTTAATCATAAGTGAATACCGAATCAATAAACAAAAGAAATATCTACTAATTATAATGCGGCAGTGTGTTTGGGAGTTAAAGTTGAAAAAGGCTAAAAAAAAACGTTGGAAATAAGGGAAATAAATGGATAAAAAATAATTGACGTGATGCATGGGAAGTTGTATAACGGTGGAGCAAAAAAAAAAAGGGTCGCGTTTTGTCCTTTTTGCCTATCCCTTTTTAAATTTTCTTTACGGTTCTTAAGTTAGTCAAAAACCGGCGAATAGATATGCAAAATTTGCAGAAGATATTTAAAATTTGCAATAAATAATCTGACCTAAATACTAGTCTTTACATACATATTGATGTTATGAAAAATATCCACGTTAATAATGTTTAATCCGTAGACTAGGAACGTTGTTCAACATTGTATATCTGGTAGAATCTATATGACCATTTAAGTTAGGATTAAATTAGCGATATCTGTTGACAGTTGAGAAGAATTTTATCTCTATAAGGAACGATGACAGATGCGGCGATGCTTTAGATATCTCACATTGTTTTTACCTTTCTTAAAACATATATTTGACATAAATGGCTTGTAATAAAATATAGTAATGGCAGTGTTGTCATGAAATAAATATTGTAAGTGGATGTCAATCCAACTTAGAGTTTTATCAATCATGTAGATGTAGCGGTGTGTAATCAAAATTATTAGCACAAGTTTAGTAAGGCTTGATCCACAATAAGTAAGTTATAAAAAGCTGTTTATTTTTAAAGTGTGTTGTTGTGAGAGTCTTGGAGATGAAAATTCTAAGGTCTATCTATGTGAAGTTCAATATGTTGTCAGGTGGGGAAGAGAAAGAAGAGAAGATGATAACCGAACCGGCCTGTGTTGTGATGGAGGACAGCTGGGAGTCGTCATCCCAAGAGGCTGCTTCGAGCTTGTTGAAAAAATCGGTAGAGTTGGCTGGACTGAAAAAAGACTCAATAGTCTTTAAAGCAGTCTAAGGAAAGGGTGGGGCTTTCATTGCAGGCTGCTTCGAATGATACAAACACAGACCTTTAAGTGGAATTTAGGAAGAAGAAGAAGTCTCTAATATAATATGTAGAAACAAAAGGCGATGAATTTAACAATTAGGTCCTACTAGCCAAAGACCCTATAGTGTAATGCTAAGGGCTAAAATACCGGATGTTGTCCACGAACTTTCCGTGATTAGTAGTTAAAAATAGTGCATAGGCTACCTTGTAAATTGTTCACCAATAGTGTATCTTGATCATTTTACTATGGTAGGTTTCTTTGAGTTGAAATGTGTAAATTTATAGCGCGTGTATTATTTTTATTGCAATAATTAAATAAAATAAAAAAACTATTAACTTGTTTATTTCACCGAACATATTTAAAACGTCGTCCATTGAACTGTCACAAACATATTGAAACATATTCTTTAGTTGTTTATAGGCAATAAAAAAGTAATAAATTACGCTTAATAATGTTACTGTCAATTATTTTTTTAATTAAGATATTTATACAGGTGTTGACTTATGTTTTATGTAATAATATATAACACCATTGTTGTTGCCAAGGTAATATACTTGGTTTGGCCGATGGGTTTGGTTTCTCAGGTCATTCTTGGAACAAGTTGCCCCAGTAAATCCTTGATTCCTATTCCTATATTCCTTCTATACCGTCCTCTATCCAAAATACCAAATTATCTATGGCACTTTGCGGGTGGTCTAAAAATTACAACAATAACGCAACCTCTACTAAAACCCGCACGCAAATTCTCAACTCGCTTATATTTATAACCGCATTCTCATAAAATCAACTTTGAACTCATCCATTGTGTACTTGTGTCTGTATTGAAATCTTGTGATCAGTTTTGTGTTTTGTGACGTTATTTTGAAGTGAAGTGCAGCCCAGAAGATCTACTCCTTTTCCAGCCTCCATAATACCAAGGTAGGGGCAATTTTCTACTGAATTGACTGGTGTAGGTCCCCTGGCATCGCCTGGGAGCTGAATCTTTCGTTCAGCCTCCTTCTCTCGCCTTATTCATACTCTTAATTCTCGCATGCATACGGCTCTCTCGTTTTTAAGAATGATCGACAAAAAGCGCGCTTCAGCTGCACCAATATTATTATTATTATAAAATAAAAAGCTCTTTGATCGGTCGTACTATTTTTTTTTCTATATAAATGACTTGGTAGGATCTCAGCTCTTATGTTGTGTATGTATACCTACCTGTAGACAGATAATATCTAATGTCCTTTCTTGTTTATTATATCTTATGCAAGTTTTTTATGCTACAGATAAAATAAAATTAATGGCAATATTTTCGATTTCAATCATTGGACGATATTTAAATTTAAATTATCAAAAAATATATCTTAAACGTTAAGGACTCCTTTCTTGTACTTGATTTATTTGTAAAAGTACCAACGATACAATAAATCTGATAAATTTATTGCGACCGCGATCACAAAATTCATATTCGTTTTTGTAAAAAGTTGATGAACATAAGTCACAGTTGGAATCTTTGCAAAGAAAAAAACGTTTCAATATTTCAATCCTCGCGACTTTTCTTACAGAATTCTTTCTTGGTTCTTTCCTCTTCACCTCCATAACTTTACGTTAAATGACACTTTAATTTTGTTCGAGATGGGAATTTCAATGATCCCACGAAAGATAAGAGAATATAATATTATGTGTATCGGAATATTTGGAGCAAAGCGTGCAATGAATACGCCATTTAAAATTCATTACCTATGTAACTACTCCCGCGCCAGTTCAAAGGCGGACCTGAATTAATTATGTAGGGTACTTACATATTTTAATTATTTAAAATATTTTTTCGTACATAAGTCAATCACTAAAAAGTTATTCTGGAAAATGAATGAAGGCGAGACGTTTTTGATCCTACAATTACCAAATCAGATCCCTGTTGCGTAGCTCTACGAAAATTAACAATAAATGTTTTCCATTTAAGAATAACTTTACTTAAAATGTGCCAATTTCATTTGAATAAATCTGAATAAAATGATTTTTTAAACGAGCAATTTTGGAATTCGTATTAACTATTGAGAATATAGTACTAAATTCGCTGTGATTAGAAATTTTATATTATATACCTCAAAATATACAATGTTTACAAATATGCAAGCTGAACCCTACATTAGGAAGCTTAGAAATGCATATGAAGGTACCAGAGGCGTGCGGAGACTTTTCGACGGTGTCAAAAGGGGAGAAAATAAGGTTTATTTTATTTTATTAATATTATATTTATCATCATTATGAGGTATCTAAGAAGAATCCTTTCTGTGCGGTGATTTGAATTTGTCAGGAACCACTGCTTTCAACTGTTATCAAGTGACGGCCGCGGTTCGGATAGCTGTCTGGGCCACATACTGCGAATGTCTTCCTTGACATCAAGCTTGCCTACTATGTACCTAGTATTATTATCCATGGAGTTGTATGCCATAAAAATATAAATTATAGAAATTATAAAATCAGATACAATAGTATTGTCATGTTGCGGACAAATTAATAACTTCAGAAGACCATTAAAGCGTGTTTGAGGACGTGAAAATAACAAATAAATAAATAATAAACCTGCAGCTAAAACCTTCATGACCGAACTAAAAAATGTGGCGATTGTGTGTTGAATCGCTGATGACCCGCGGCAGTGTAAATATTATATTAGGGCAGGGTGCCTAATACCGCATTGATTTTATTATTTTTTGAATCAGTAAGCTTATAAATAAAATGGTTTAGTGATCCGTTGGACACAACAATTTATTTTACTCTTTGCTAGCTCATTTTGTACTAAAAATCTTGTATGTATCAAAAATTCTACCTTGCTGTATTCTTACATAATATAATGTTTTATATGAGATTTACTTATTTCATCATCATCATCATACATATCCGCTCCCTATGTGGAGCATATGGAATCCACAAACTGCCTCCAGGCCAAGCGATCGGCCGCTAGCTCCCGCGCATCCTCCCAAGTCAAGTCCACGTCCCGCAGCTCTGACGCAAACTGCCGACGAATTGTCAACAATGGACAAATAGGACGCCGAGAACCTGATGAATTTATTTATTTAATTACAGGTAACTCTACGGTGTGACAATATATATCTATAATTTTACATATTATCATATTAATTAGATACATTGTTTTATTTCACATCAATTGTAGAATTACACAGCATTATAATATACAGTTTAAAAAAAGTCTCAAGTACTTTGCATATGTTCAATCAGAGGCTATAAAAAGATTTCATAAAGTAAAATCCAAAACATTATCCAAGTGGATTTTATTGGAACTATAAAGTTATAATGATTTTTATTGATTTTTATTTTATTTTGTTTCTTAGAAGTCAAAGTAGTAAAATATACAGAAAGTGGGGATAGCCCCGGGGTTGTGTCCTTTTAATAAAATAAATAATATACTAATGATTTTTCGGCGAGATTCTGATAAAAAAAAAATCAAGCTACGGTAAATTATTTTAAAAACCCACATTTTATTTGAAATAAAAACCCATATATTTTTTGAAATGAGTAAAAAAAATACTTATTATTTTATTTATTTTTTCAACACACATTTATTTTAAATTCTAAAGAATTTAAAATAAATGTGTGTAAATAAAATAAATCAAAATTTTAGACATATATCCAAAAATCTACATGTAATGTTTTTTAAAAATGGTTGACTCATTGCCGGTGGTTGAAAATGTAAAAACCTCAAATAAGATATTACACAGGCAAATATCATAAATACGACGATAATGGGAATCGCTACCTTATTGACTCGAATCAAATGTTCGTGATAGCACATTGCTGTCTAGAATAGTCTGGGGGCAATCGTTGCGTGTCTCGGAACATCTGGAGTTCTGCTACAAACTGTTGAGGTTATTAAATTATTTATATCGACCCGTCGCTAAAGGGTTAACTAAACCTATACCGCCCGTAATTCTCATTTCAACGGAAACGAGATAAAAAGGGATTGCATTATTTACTTCTACGATTTGATAGCGTCGTGCAATAGACACCCATCCCATAATATGATACAATCGTATTCTAGGGTTAAAGTTTAATAACTAAAACCGTTTATGAAATATAAACTAGATTAAAAAAATTAAAAAGGGAAAATATACTACATACTACTACTACTCTCTCTTATCCGCATCCAACGGTGCATAGGGCACTGCATTGGTACCCACACACACAATCTTGCGAATACGCCTAGATTCACAAAATTGCACGAGTGCGAGTGTAGTGAATCTTGATCATTTGTTACATGGAGGCAAAGTGATCAGTGTTACGCTTCAGTGCCAGTCCAAGGTGCCACACATAAAAAAAAAGTAGTGAATTGTGAAAATAACTTTCAAAAACCTAAGGAAAAATAAATAAAATAGCCTACTATATTATTTTCGCAGTATGTAAAAAAAAACCGTTCAAAAAAGTTTTTAATATTTTTTACCAATAGTGTTCAATTGAGAACAATAATAACCCGTTGCAATAGGATTTTAAATATATATGTATATATATAATGATATTAAAAATAATAATAACACAATAAATTTTGTGAAATTCAATTCAAGGTAAGCTGGAAGATAATTTTTCTTAATTGAAGTTTGAAAGTTTTCACATTCTGAGTTGAGTTAAGTTGCATTGTTAATTTGAAGTGTCTTCATTACTATAACGCAATGAACAACGTATAGATTTTATTTACATCCTTTTGTAATAGCAGTATGCAGAGTTTTATGTTAGAGTAGTGCGCATAAGGAACTTTTATATCCTTATGAAAAATCTTCATTACCTGCGACTTTGTAAAAAAAATTACAAACTTTGAGAAGAGTATGTTAAATTTCACTCAATTCAAGGTAAGCACCTGTTGTTTTCTAGCTAGAAACACGAGCTTTTTGGTAGCCTTTTGTTTTTAAGTAATAGTTTGAAAGAAACGTTTTGTATTACGATAATTAAATATAATTAATAAAGGCTTTTACTGACTAAAGTAACTCATGGTTTATTAAACTCTTTTTTTTTTTATCTATCATGTTGTACCGTTGATATTAAAAAAAAAAGATTTCTCGATAAAACGTTTCTAAAATCTACCCCCTCCACCTAAATCAACCGATCGGCTGCCAAAGAACACAGATGTTCATTATTTTTAGTTGATTACATCAGTGTGAGTAAATTTAATAGTAAATACACAATTGGGTTCTTCCCGATTTTTTATTTTTTTATTTTAAAAAAATGATTGAAAAATTACAATATGACGGGAATTTTTACGATGTCATATGAATTTTCTAGCGCGGTTTGAAATAACACGTTTTCAAATCGCTCGCAAAATCCTCCATTTGGCGCGCATGCGGTGTGACGTCACAGCCAATATAGGCGCTCACTTCGTAATTAATTTCACGCCTTTCATGGTAGACGGGTATGACGTCATTAACCAATAACGAAAGTTAAAAATCATTCGTATTGTCGTGTTTTTAAAACATAAAATTTATAAATGAAAAACAACATTTTTGATCATTGTGTTTTATATCGTTGGAATTGTAAAAATATATTTTAAATATTTATAACGTTTTCAAGGATATTCATGCTATCGGGAAAACCCTATTCACGTACACACTTACTTACAGTGAGTATCAAAGTGCCATATTGTCAGTAGTCCTATTGTTTCTTGATACGGACATAACTACCCGAGTAGGGCGAATTACCTGTAAATTTAGATAGCTTCCCACAAAAAGGAATGGACAGTACCTGCCAGTGCTGAATTGATGTATAAGATTAAAGTGTCCTTTTGGCTGGGTCTTGTTGCTGCATTTAGCTGGTTGATGTCCGGAGGTATGCGATACACCTCCTCACCTCTTCTGTTCTCCTGTTCTCTCTACTCACGAATCTAACCTCTGTGATAACCTCTCTGACCACTTCCTTCTCATTCTGTGCCCTTATACGTCCGCGTCCCAAGAAGGGAAGGATTTAGGACTAATAAAAAAAAACCTTTTGATTTGGTGTCAACACACCAATTCCTACTCTGATTAAACTAATGATATCGCTGCTTTTATTTACAATCAAAAGTTTTTAATGGATGCTTTCCGAAGATATCCAGGTTCTTCAATACATTAGATAATCTAGGAAGAAAATGATGGTCTTTAAACAGCTTCATTTTAATACCCTACATAATTTGGAAATTAAAAAAAAAAAAAAAACTTTTTTTCGTACCAACACTACAATTTATTTGAAAGGGTAGGTACATTTAAAAAATTGTATGGTGAAATTTATGTAAGAAGCATTCACTTTGTAGGTATTCATTATAAACTATTTAAATAAAACACTTCAATCTGACAAACGGTCGGGAGATTTATTAATAAAAAGTAGTTTTGTTAAAAACAAAGTGTTTTATTTCAATAGTTTAAATTGTATCGTATTGTATTGTACATAAAAAAGAACACAATATAATAATAATTATTATAAAGTCATACTTACCTTAATGCAATAAAAAATAATCAAGATACTTGGTGTACCAATGCAGTGCCTATGCACCATTGGGTGCGAATAAGGGAAAGTAGTAGTAGTAGTATTATTATAAAGTCAAGTCAAGTTTAAGAGATCCTTCAGTAAATGTTGAAACACACATAATGTATCATTAATTTAAAAAATTACACTTCATACGTAAAGCTGTTTGTAGAGTGGAAGCGTGTATGTGTAATACTGTTATATTTATATCAAAAATACATAACATGTATTCCCCATGAGTTACAATAACTCATTTTGGGCCTTAAACGAATTAATTTTTTATATATTCACGGCAGAACACACAATTTTTATCAACACAAAAATTTTTATAACAAGCGAATTAAAAATCAAAATATAAATACACTTATATGTTAATTATTACCACTCTTCACATACTGCCTGAGGTAATACAGCTTAAGGCTGTTAGCCACATTATTAGAGCCTCGAATACACTCAAGAAGCCTGTTATATTTCTACAAACCAGGTACAGCAGAGGCCAAATTTTATGTATTTATTAAAGTATTTTAAGTTACACGTAAATGCGTGTAAATTATGTTTTAGCATAGAAACTTCAAATTCCTCGTCTATGCCTAAGATGTTGATGGTTTGCGAATGTAGACCATTCCTCGACCTGGAGTACTTGAGGAGTAATCATCTCGAGAGAAACAGCATCACGAACAGCCCCGGGAGCCTAACTCCTCATAATCGATACATTTCTATTACAAACAGCCAGACAACTTCCGCCATAGTAAATATAAGCTCTGGGGTAAAACTTCCTTAGAAAGTTTTCTTTCATTTATCACCTTGCCAGGAAATTATAAGTTGGCCGACATAAGTTTGATAGTGGTTTATTCGTTAGTAATATTTAACCGACCGATCGACCAGCGATTTGTGATTTGTTCGTTTGCAATTTAATAATAATTGCGAACATCATACACTTCGGTTTCTGAAACAATATGAAGAAGGGTACAACGTTGAATTATCCATCAATTGCAATACATTTACCAGTTATTTAATTTTAATGTCTAAATAAATAGTTGCTGACAGTTTACAATAAAATTTAATATATCAGCATAAAGTTTTACATCGTGGCTGACTGGTACGTGCGGATGGTGAAGTAGTCAGGGGTCTCGGGTTCAAGTGTTTAACGTCAATCAAGATGGGTACTGCCAAGGAAGAAATGAAAGGTTTATTATACTGCGTTTATGAGGGATGCATTAAAATAAAATAATATGTACAGCTAATGATTTAGTGCTAACGAAGTAAATAGATGGAAACAACCAAAGACTAATTTGTTAATAAATAAATTATTAAAAAAACATAGTTTATATCAGGGCAAAATAGTTTTTTTTATTTATAAAAATAACGTAACATGGAAAAAAAAAAAAGAGTTTCCTTTTTTTCAATCTAATGCTCACTAGGAGTTTTTTAACAAATAAACTCATTTAGGGACAAATAAAAAAACACATATTCATTTTATCTAATACGCACTGACATCACTTAGATCACAAAATAAACACACAATATATACAAAAAACAGAACCAATCCAATGAAAACATAAAACCTAAAGAAACAATAAAGTGAATTATTACAGTAACAGCAAAACCATAAATATTATATCGATGCAAATAGAAAAGGTATCATTCAAAATACTTGTTAAAAAAATAATATTTCTTAAAATCAGAGTGTCAATCAAAGTGTATTATTTCTGCAGAGTCGATTAAGCTGAACGTGCTATAGTGCTACGGCTGGGACGTTGCCCGAAAGCCTTAACCATAGTTGCCTACTATGTAATTAGGCGTCCTGGAGAGTAGTCAGACCTACGGAACGGGGACCTCACTTTGCTAGACGCACTGGAGCTTGCGGCCGATCGCTAAGATTGTAGGTATTTTTAAAAATAAATGTGCTGCGTTTAGTTACATTTAAAAATTAGTAATATTTGTTCACCAATTTAAAGAGTACCTACGTAAATATATTTTTGAAATCATCAATTTCTCGATAGTTAACTTTGTAAAATAATTTAAACTTATCAAGTTCCATGTTTGTATTCTGCTTGTACCAATTTATACTAATAATTATAAATAAATAAAGTTTTATGTAAACGCAGCGTAGAGATAACGCTCCTCGTGGGGATAGATTTGATAAAAAAAGGAAACAGATTCCCTTTAAAAGGCCCAAGTCGAAATAAATACGAGATCCTTCTTTATTTTCACCACCAATTAAGGATTTATTACGTATTTTTTGCTCATTCTAAAATATTGTCTAATGATTTTATCTTAAATATTTAAAAAAATGAGAAATTGTTTATCAAAGTAATTTTTAATAGTTTTTTTTCTCAAGCCTGGGTGTTTGTGACATTGTTCCCCTCTGAAATTGGGCCTCTTGGCCTGTTAAAGTGGCTAAATAAATAAAAATAATATAAAGTGCAAGGTAAAAGAATATGTGCATTCTGTAAAAATATAAATTGTATAAAAAAGATATGCACCCCAGGAATAAATATTTTGGGCCTTAGCCTCCTAGTGTGTTAAAATATATTCAACGGTCTCGTTCCTTGAACAAACATTTATTGAAGTAATAAAAATAAAATAAAATCAGATAGCCAAAAAGAGAAAGGATTAGAGTAAAAAAAAAAAAAACAAAAGGGTCATAAGTATCGATTATTCTAGACATTCTGGGGCATGTTTCTTTCTCTTTATTTCTGCTCAAATTCACTTTAAAAATAATAACAATAAACATCTTGAAATAGTATACGTAGAAGTCAACATTTAATGGTCTCGCGATAAAATTCTGAACATATTCTTTTAGCATGCCAAAAGTTTGCAGTAACTTATTGAAATAAATGAATTACCGTTGTTACCCGCTTTTATTGGGCTATTACGCCGTTAAGAAGTGGAGTGAGTATTATATTTGTGTAGCGCATGCACATTACCCTGGATTCGATGGAGATTATATGCAAATGGCTGTCGTTCGTGAGTCACTGCATAGCCCGTAGGGGAGTTTCGTTTATTCGCAATCACCGAGTTACTGGAACACGAGTGAAAATGAAATACGTCATTTTTGAAAATTACTTGATTATCTAAGAATGCTTATTATAAAATCTTCATCTGCTAGGACTTATAGAGGGTCCTGGCCATCTCCAAGAAATGTGTCCACTTGAGTGTTGTGACAAGACAAGCGGAGCAAAAATCAGTTTATAAAAAAAATAAATTAAAAATACTTTTCATCTTTGATTACAAATAAGGGTATGTTTTATTATCATTTCCCTCATATAAGTTTTTTCAGAGCATTTAATGGTGTGAAAACCATGATTTAGTTATGGTACCATTATAACATTTTTCGTAAATTAAATTTGATTTCAAATGAGGAGTCATTGATAAAAAGTGTAAAAATTGTAAAAAAAATTCTTAGTAATTATTAACATCCTTGAGAGTCTAATTATAATTAGGAGAAGGATTTCAAACTGATGAAATAATAATTCCTGCTATTTTTATTTATGTTACATTATTTAATGATCGAACACCCAACCCCCCGCGACCTCATGCTCGGTAGCCAAATGCGCTACCACTAAGCTACGAGGTGGATTCCCGTAAGGGGTACATGAAATATTTTTTTACATGTGATTTTCATATTCATATTTCATGTGATACCTTGGACTGGTACTGAAACGTAAGACTGATCATCCTACCTTCATGTAATAAAAATGATCCACATAGGTAGTGTACTAACACAATACTGTATGCACCGTTAGGTGCGGATAAGGGAGAGTAGTAGTAGTAGTAGTATGAAATTATAGTAAAAATGTATCAGGGGAGAATCAGTCTTAGATGGTATTATGTATACTTATGTAACTTCTTGAAGTAGTGTAAAGGGAAGAATGATTTCTTCAACCATATTATTCTACTCCCCTGATAGCACTCACTTCCTAGTTGCAAGAGGTAGCTTAGCGTCAGATTTTAATGCCTTGTTTCATTATCGCGCACTTCTGATCTCCTGGTGGAGTGATTGAGTGGGTGGATATTCTACATTTAAGAGTGTCCCTTATCTTATTATTATTATTTTTTAAATTTATTTCTTTAAACAAATCTTATAAAACATACATGTATTATATTCCCAGGAGTTTTAAAAACTCATTTTGGGACCGGTATTATTCACATTTTTAATTACATATTGCACAATCAAAAAGACGAATAAGAAAGACGATTCAAAATTAACACATGCAATCTTAATCCTAAACATCATATCTATCATTGAAAAACATATTTAAATACAGATCTTTAAGGGCTCTACTATGTATTGCTTTATTTATTTTTATTTCATGCTCATGACTCACCATAAAATGCAAATCTGACCTCAGTAAAAGTGCCTTAGTTTTTGAGATATTTCCACTTTAATGAATTTCCGGAATATCTACGCCTTAGATCAGTTTTTCGAGTGCCACTTCTTCAAATTTTTGTTTTTTATGATTCTAATTTATGTTTTACAATCCTGAAAAACTCTTCTATTGATCCCAGTCCAAAATATAACAAATACTGGTTAGCTTTGGCGGGAAATATATATTAATGCCGGGTTGGTGAATTTAAAATAAATCTTTAGGTAACTTTGACTCTTCATCCTGGAAAAGAAATATGACGCTAACCTGGCGAGTTATTCAAAATTTTATCTTAATAAGTACGCACATAAAGAAACGAGTTCATTTATTCAAGCGATGCCAATTTACTCCATTTTAAATACAAGCTTTCAAAAGCTCAGTTACTTGTTTGTTGAGTTTTGAAAACAAGTGTCTGAGAAAGATACTAGGCATTAGGTAATTTGACTTCATAACCAACGTTAAAGTTCGGGAACGGATACAGCGACCTCCAATAACTGGAGAAAATCGCGGCGGGTGATCTGTCTTGGGCAAGCCTCAATCCTAACTGCCTCTTCTCTGCGCCTGCAGGATCCCGCCGTCCTGGCAGACCGTCGATGACCATCTTCCGGATGTATTCGGCGAAGCTGATGGATGCGGGCCTGACGCGGGAGAAGGCGAGAAAGCTGGCTGGCCCCACATAGGAGCGAACGTGGCGAAAGAAGAAGAAGATTAAAATAAAGGGATTAATTTTTTAAAACGCCACAATTTGTTGCACTGGCAGCCTTAATTTCGCGCATTTTAGAAAAGCTCCTGAATAGGGTTCTTCCAGACAACATGAATATCCTTGAAAACGCTATAAATACTTTAAGTATATTTTTACAATTCCAACAAACAATGATCAAACATTTTGTTTTCATTTATAAATTTATGTTTTAAAACACGAAATTACGAGTGACTTTTAACGCCCGTTATTGGCTAATGACGTCATACCCGTCTACCGTGGAAGGCGTGAAATTCATTCCGTAGTGAGCGCCTATATTGCTGTGACGGCACACCGCATGCGCGCTAAATGGAGGATTTTGCGAGCGATTTGAAAAAGCGCTTTATCAAACCGCGCTAAAAAATTCATATGACATCGTAAAAATTAAAAAAAAATTCTCTTGATTTTGTAATTTTTCAATCATTTTTTTAAATAAAATATAAAAAAATCGGAGAGAACCCAATTTTTGTCGCGTACATGAAAAAAAATTAAATTAAAATCTGTGTACCACTGTAATTCCTCAGTCCCCAAAACTGCAGTATGGATATTCTTATTTTTATTACACCAGTATAAACCATTGATGTTTTACCACACGAGCAACGATCTTAATATTATTACAGAGAAATGCTCCACTTCGAAGTGCAAACGGATAAAGGTTCGATCCCATAATGTGTCCAAATATACATATGATGAGTATTTACAGTAAATTGATTTTGTTTGGGCCGTAAAGCCAAAGTTATTGAGACATTACCCCGGTTTTGTTCATAAACATGTCTCAATTAACATTTCCTTAATATTTGTGGCTTTTAAAAGTAACACTAATGTAGTTTTGTATTGAAATCACCATCATTTTAAAGCGCTGACGTTTAAACCATCGATTTAACTTTACAAATTGCCTCGTCAAATAAATATGTAGCTCTAGATTTAGGACTGGGATCAACAAATCAACGATCGGTAAAATATATCTCGCGTTTATGACGCACATATCACGACAATCGGTAGTCTATAAGAGATAAGAGACTGGAAGTTCTGTTATGTAATCCACTTATGATCGGGCCTCCTGGCATTTTGAGGTTATAAATAAATACAAATATCTAACGATTTCGCCGAAGTATCACCTGCAAAATAAAAATAGGTAGGTACACGTAAACAGAAAAAGTGTGTCTTTATGAACTGGATAAGATACTATTTACTTGAATTATTATAAAGACAACTCTTCCCTGAACCAGTTTTCTCTTCTTGATTTTTATAGATCAGTTGCTGGTCTAGTATAGAAGTTACCTAGTAAATTATCCGACTAGACAGAAAACCGATTTCATTTGCGGGAATTTGCATAAAATTAATAGGATTATCTTAATGAAGACATAAATACAGAATTTACAAGAAGAAGACGTAAATAAAATACATATAAGGATAAACGCCTGATAAAATAGATATTTTAGAAAATGCTTTAAAATGTGTATTCAGTAGCTCAAGCACAGATAACTATCGACGTAGTTAAAAGCGTGCTAATCACGTGCTAACGCTAACGATTTGAGCGATCACAAT
Source organism: Micrasema minimum (assembly GCA_022494985.1). Taxonomy (NCBI): domain Eukaryota; kingdom Metazoa; phylum Arthropoda; class Insecta; order Trichoptera; family Brachycentridae; genus Micrasema; species Micrasema minimum. The sequence goes on from JAGVSP010001470.1 coordinate 47,685, forward strand.
GACATACCTTTCAATACCGCGATCGCTGAGCCGAGAATTGACAATCTGAGCCGAGCGGAGCCGATCTACGCTATATCGCGGCCTTACGTCAAACGTCAAATCATCGCGCTTGTCGGATTTTTTATTATGTTGACTGCTTTTCTCAAAATTTGGCTTGCCGAAAACTAGCTAAATTATAATAAAGATTGAATGAAGATTCGTGCGAATAAGATATATCTCGGGAAATGGCTCGCGACTAGTATGCGCTCGTTTAATAATCCCGATCGATAACTTTTAACGCGTGTTCCATTGTGATCGCGAAAACGTTAAACATCCATGGGTAAGAAATCGTTATCACGTCGCTTATTCTCGAGTCGATACTGATCTGTGATCGAGCAACAGGTTAAAGTGGTACTTTTAACCAATTTCGTTTGTTGAACAAAATACATAATAAATAATAATAATAATAAATAAATAATATTTATGAAAAATAAACTAACTAACTAACTAACCATCACGCCATTTCCCCGTAGGGGCAGAGAGGATAGAACGCCATACCACTCTGTCCTGACATACCTCCTTTGCTTCCTCTACATTCATACGTCTTCTCATGCACATACGCTGATTATTCCGACTTTTCACATGTCCACTTTCTAGTACTTGTCGTACTGGGTCATGCCATGTCTTTCTCGGCCTCCCTCGGCTTTTACATCCAGGCACACTTGCATTTAAACTTCTTTTAGCCGTTCTTTCATCACTCATTCGCTCCACATGACCAAACCATCGTAAAAGTCCTTTCTTAATTTTGTCGATAATGCTTATCTCAGCCTTGCACTGTGCTCTAATTTCGACAAATTTATTATTTATTGCAAATTATTATTTCTTTAAAAAATTCTTACTTAAACAACATTTTGAGTGTGTACTTGTAGACAAAAACTGGATTTCACGCGTTACTGGCTAACATTAAATTACAATTGACATCTATAACGCCCGGATATCCATATTCCCTTCCAAACTTCTCGTCCCTGTTGAGATGTCAATTGTAATTTTTTTTTAAACTAATAAATCAGGATAATATATTTAATTTTTTTTTTTACTAAATATATACTTTACTTTCCCATATCCGCCAGCACCCAATGGTGCATAGGGCACTGCATTGGTACACCAAGTGCAGTGTATCTTGATCATTTTATTACATGAAGGCAAGATGATCAGTCTTACGCTTCAGTACCAGTCCAAGGCATCACACATGAAATATTAATATTGAAATGTCATGTAAATATATATTTCATATTGGCCCCTTACGGGAATCGAACCCGCGACCTCAGGCACGGTAGATAAATGTGCTACCACTATGCTACGAGGCGGACCAACTTTTAGTTGTGATTTATTTTTAAGGATACTAAAAAATACTAAAATACCTTCATAATATAATGTAAATATTTATGTATAAGTACTATTCTGAATTTTTAATGAACGAAATGGCACCCGGAGTGACAGTATAAATTTATTGGGTGGCGAAGTGTTTACTTTAAATTCTCTACCAAAAAGAAACAAATTTTTGTCCACCTCACCTCACAAGGCGTGGTGAGCTTATTATGCGCGCATTCCTTATTAACTTGAATTATGAGGTTGAAAATGGTCTTGTTATCGAGAGAAATGGATGGACTGATTTATTGCAGTGCCGTCAAGGCTCGTAATTAACCCTAAGTTTAGTTATTTTTCAAAAATATACACAAAATTATAAATATGATCGTTTTATTCTAAAATTACATAAGGTTGATACAAAAATATTTCATAATAATGTTTCTACATCTGCATGAAAAAAAATGGAATAAGTATTTTTATGGATTTTTTCATTTTATTTATTTATTTGTACATATACGCCCGATGGGCATTTACATTGTAATGTATTAAAATGATTAAAATAAGTACATTTATTAAGTTACATGTATATGAAAAAAAGCAAGCACGTTAAAAATCAATTTTTGGTATTAACATGAATATATATCTTTAAAAAGAAGTTGAAAAAGTTACAAATATAGGAATCAGGTAGCTAGATTTCCATTTATTATGAAAACAGCCTGCAGATAATGAAGCGTTGAAAATAATAGTTAGTGGTTCAGCAATAACAGGTAAGCAAGATTTTGAAAAATATGCAGGGATATTGTCTGAACCAGCAGATTTATATGCATCTAACGTCTTTATTTTCATTTCCACATCATGAATCGTAATTTTGCAAGAAGAAATATCCAAAACACTGTCCACAGACAGAGAAGGAGTTTCATTGTCAGTCAGGAGGAGTTTCATCGTCGAAAACACTCCTGAAGTAGCCCGCAAACAAGTTAGTTTTTTAATGGAAAAATTCCATGCAGCCTACAGACAGGAGTCAAAATTAGCCAGGACTAAATGCGCAGCATCTAGGTTTTAATACAAAACCAGAAAAAAAAACAGTACATAATATACTTTATTCGATGCTTTATCGTCTGAGCTGTGAGCGTTGATGATGGTTTTACGTTGAGTAGGCTGCTAATCTTGCTCGACAACTCTTCGTTCTCATCCGGGCTTGGGTCCAGCAACGCCCAAATTCGAACAACTTGCGAAGTCCAAGATGTCGTCAGGTGGGGAAGAGAAAGAAGAAGAAACGGGCATGCACACGTTGAGAGAATGAACGATAGTAGAATAATCCGTGATGCATCTCTGCCCACCTGGCCGCCGACTTCCTGGACGACCTGCAAAAAGATGGACGTACAGTATGTTAGGAGTCGACACCCCAAGAGGCAGCATCGAATGAGACCAATACGGACCCTTAGTCTACCTTAAGAAGAAAAGATATGATATATTTTTTTAAAGTTTTTTAAAGTTTTATAAAAACACAATTTTTATTAAACAACATTTTTTGAAATGATTACAAATACTTGTAGACAAATTACTGGATTATACCCATGCTGGGCTAATATCAGATATTATAGATATCCCAACAGAGACAGAGAAACTCTGGAAATGAATGTGGGTTATCTAGGCGTTTACAGGGCTTATGACCTTTCTGTAAAGCGGAATGACGAAGACGATTTCAATATATATAGTAGTTCCAAAATTTGACATATATGGTTATCAGATGATGGGCGGAATGGGGAATTTTGTAGTACTTCAAGTGGCCACTTAACCCAGCCAATGACAGGTCATAAGCCCTGTAAACGCCTAGATAACCCACATTCGTTTCCAGAGTTTCTCTGTCTCTGTTGGGATATCAACAATTTTTATTATTCATTTGTTCTAGATTTTGGTACATGATCAAAAGCTGAAAATATATGAATAGCAGAATGAGACAAAATAATTTTATTTACAGTTAGGTACCTACAACATTTATTATTTCATTTACTTGCTTATTTATTATTGTATTTAATAAAAATTGAAGTACAATGGTCGCCTGTAATAACGCCGCATTTTTACTGCCAAGCAGCAAAAAACCATAAAAGCGTAATTTTATTGAAAACACTCGCGATTTGTCCACCAATATTTGCGATCGCCACAAAGAGCTTTTCTCCCAGTGATTTATATAAACTGATTAATGATTCCCCTCGGTCGCGGTGATAAATCAGCCTGTCTGTCAAAAACTGGTGCAAGGTTATCGAAAAGTTTTCACAAAAGAATTTATTGTCGTGCATGTAGCCGTTCGTAGCTTCTGCTCGCCTGGTAGATACTTGTCAATTTATCAAACAGCAATTTCGAAATTACTCGTTTATCATATCGTCCACTATACGCTGATACAGATGCTTAATAAATAAATTAGTGAACAAGATTAATTGAATGCAAAAGAAAAAGCGTGCAACAAAAATGCAAAAACACGCAGACATACGGTAACGAAATACCTACATCGCTATTAAAAAAATGTTGGTATCCAAAGAATATTTTTTATGGCAAAATACAAAATGAATATTGAGGGAATCGCAATACTTGAGAACTTTTTAGATAATTTTGAAAAGGTCCTAACTATTGTTTAAAGGAAATGCATTCACCTAGAATTTATAATTATCTTGCTTATTGATAAACTAAAATCTTATTAGTAGAAATTCAGTATTCTTTTTTATAACCAAGAAATTTTGAACAGCTCCATCTCTCAATACATAAAAAATGTACATTTCTTTCGGTTGAGAACTGTCTAGTTCTTAGAGTCGTGAATTTCAGATTAGGATCCCAAGGTTTGAATTCCACTTCACCATAACCTACGTATCTATTATTCTCAAAAATATCTCTGGATGCCTTTATTGAGATATAAATAATACAAAGCAATTGATTCTTATCTTGTCCAATAGACCTACGCAAACCGACCTATGACGATTAATTTTGACGCATTAGACGCTGTTGTCCATCTTGCATGAAGCAAACCAGGAGTAGAGGCAGCTGAAGTTCACGAGATTTCAGAACTTGGAGTATACCCGACTCCTGGGTTTCCTCACCGTCGCTGGCCTCCGCTTCCAAGTCTGATATTTCCTTGTCCAACTCATCGGGAGTTTTATTGGTTATCCGAGAAAGAGCTTACAATATTAATTGACAAAAAATATCGGAAGATGGGAAGTCTAGACTGGAATAGACCTTTATAAGTGTTATCCATCGCGATCAGACATTCGGGTATCAAATGTATGAAGAGTAGGTCAAACCAAGCTTTGGAAATTCTGCCTCGTTTTGAAGAGGACTCCCGGACAGATATCATTAATTTACAATCCGCAAGTCATCTCATTACAGAGCTAAATTAATCGACTGGCGGCCATTCATGAGTCATGTTACCGCCACTGGCTTATGGGAGCCTTGAAGTATTCGACAATCATTCGATCACTGTTAAAAAATCGACATTATTTCCAAAGTTAATTTTGATTTAAATGTCCCGTAAGTATATTAGAATACTTGGTTTACTAATTCTGCACCCTATGCACCATTGGGTGCGGATAACGGACAGTAGTAGCAGTAGTATTTAAGGAGTGAGATGCTGGTTTTATGTAATTGGGATCAAACTGTGTTACAGTAACACAAAACATTAAAAAGTAGAGTAAATAAGTCGTAAATAAGTCGTATTAAGAGTAAATAAGTCGTAAGTAAATTAAATATCGAGGCGGTTCTCATAGAAAAACGAATCATTCAAGCAAACGTAGCATAGTTTTGATAAGGGTTTGATAAAAAAAAAAACAATAACCTGTAAAATTCTTTCCTCGGCACGGAGTTTCCCAGTAAGGAATGCATTCAAAATTTTGATATACAATAAAAAATGTGATGGACTAAAATTAATAAATACATTTGGCTACTTTAAAATGGCGTATGGTCGATCCATTTTTAGATTTTTATTTGCTTTGTAAAGCCAGAAAAATACAAAATGAAAAAGGATGACAATAGAGTACCAAATATATGAAAAAATATCACTGTTGTAGGCAGGTCTTTACGTATGTCTCCCGAGAGCTTTAACCATTCTTGCCTATTTTATTTTACAAGGCATCACGTTTTCTTCATCCTAAACGTCCACGGTTGACTATCCGTCAGCAGTTTGCGTTAGAACTATGGGACGTAGACACGACTTGGGAGGATGCACAGGAACTGGCGGCCGATCGCTCAGCTTGGAGCCAGCTTGCGGAATCCATATGCTCCACACAGTGAGCGGGTATAGAATGATGATGATGATGACGAGCTGGTCTTTTGTATGAGAATAATTTATTTACAAACTGTAGTTAATATTCCTTCATGATAATAACTACATAGAGTTGTAAAGTCCAGGCTTGGGCATGCTTCGGGAGAGCCTCAACCCGAGGTATCCCTTTTTTGCGGGATCCTGCCGTCCTAGTAGACAGTCGATGACAATCTGATGGATGGATGCGGGTCTGACGTGGAAGGAGGCGAAAGAGTTGGCCAGCAAAAGAGCCTCCTAGAGGGATCTAGTGATGTTCATATGCTCCGCATAGGAATGAACGTGGCTAAAAAAGAAGAAAAGCTCATGCCTATACAAATATTTACCTAGAAAGTTGATAAATATGCAAGGATCATTACAAAATATTTGATTGACGTTACAAAGGGGAGGTAACCTTGTGATGGTTCATATTGTTCGCTCTGTAATGACACATCTGATACAGTTTGTATTACACAACGACATTTTAGTGATTGATATTATTCTTTATACCGCTCGCGCTGTGATGCCTTGCTCAGTGACATATAAATCTTTACATAGTGGGCTGGCTCATGTGTTTAAATAATCAATTATACATATGAGAGACGGACTCGGATTTTTTTACCCGATGTTATCTGGCAAATGATGTACTGGCTTTTAGTAGGTAGAATTACTAATATCCCATTGTAAATTTGGGCCAACTTCTTGAGCAGGTTAGGGTGAATGTGTTTATGGCAATCTTTGAGCCGAGACAGTGATAGGGGCAATGAAAGCATTTGGTCGCGTATTTAACCTTCTTTTCTTCGCTTTTTCCAGTTAAAACTGAATCTATTAAATTTCGCGGATTATCTTTAAAAAATCGGTAAAGTTGTGCTGGACTGAAAAAAGACTCAATAGTCTTTCACTGGCTTTTAGTAAGAAAAGGTGACACTGGAATGATGTGTTTCTTTTTTATAAGTGCAGATTTGTAAAAAATCTTTTTCTTTCCTTACTAACACAATATAAGAACCCTTATTCCATCATCATCACTTCATATCCTCTCCATATGTGTTTCCAATAAGTGCCTTTAAGGGTGACGCCCTAATAGCTGGCATCTTTTGTTGAAAAGATTTACATAGTTATTGAAAAGTATTTTTAGTCTAACAAACAAACAACATTCAGTGTCGCACATCCTCCGGCCTCGGTCAGCCTCTTAGCTTAGCCATCAGCGGCCAGTTCCAGTGCAAATTTCCATGTCAGTGTCCCGTAAAATACCTACGCACACAGTATTACAGTTTTTAGGAGACATTCGTGGTATCATGGCCCAGCCAGTCGGACCACCATCGCCAGATGATAGTTGACACCATCGATTACTGCGTCCGTTGTCTCTGAATTCTTACCACGGGACATGGGACGGATTTGAGAAGGCACCCCGGGAACTGACGCCGGATGTACGGCTTGTAAGTTCCCTACATTGGCGTAGAGCGGATAGCGAGAAGCGGGACAATTATGGCCTTATAAATTAATTTATTACAAGGACATAAATTGTAACTCGAAGGACCTTTTGCCTGTAATCAATAATTTACCCAATATAAAATATAAAGTATCGACAGGAAAACCAACAGCAAAGAAATTACTCCTCTAACCTTGAAGTAGGTATCACATTGGTTCCTCGTATTGGTACAGCGATGGCTGATGGGCTATCAGCGGTTGTAGATATAGCTTGAAGCACAGCAATCTTTATTCGTAGCTTAGGCGGCGGAATCATAATAATAATTAGCGGGTTTATTAAATAGGAAATAGCGGGGCGATAAGGCCATAAGTGAGCAACAATTCTCAACTGACATTTACTTAGCAAAATGCATCTTGCGTGTGACAATTTGTGGAACATATGAAATTCAACATTAGTGGGTAGATACTCCGCATATTAGAGACCTGACAACAAATATACACTTATACATAGGAAATCATTGGTACACAAACACCGGATATGAAGTGATGATGTAGAAATACAATAAAAAAAATCACTGAATCAAATATTTCTAAAAAATTAAATACCTTATCCGGTCCTGTGATTGCGCATGATCATCTTTGACCTTTATTTTTGAATGATCACGCTTTGTCTCCAAATACGTTTAGGCGTGGTTCTCCAGCGAGATGGCAGACTATATTATCTTCTGCCGAGGGTCGAGATATTATAACAAATATCATATATCATTCATAGTATCGCGTATTTGAAGAGTACAAGGCTAAAATTATTAATTAAATTGCTCTTAATAAGCAGGTTGGAATCCCATAGAGAGAAATATACTTGAAATGAGAGATTTGGGGTTTGAGTTCCCTTTTACGATGTCTGTATCATTTCATATCACGTCTCTATGTGGAGCATATCTTTCCACGAACTGCCTCCAAGCTAAATCGTTCATCCGTCTACCGTGCATCCTAACAAGTCAAGATCACGTCCCGTAGTTTTTGACTTAAACTTCCGATAAATTGTCCATAGTATTTTCAATTTTGTTTTTGATAATGTCAGTTTATGAGAAAGTTTGTTGAAAGCTAAAGCTGATGACGTATTAAAAAATGCGGTTTATGTAAAATTAACTCTTTTGAAACCTAGTTACCATAGATATTTCTTTCAGATTTGATTTATAACATTAGTACTGTATATTAACACTGCACTTGGTGTACTATTGGGTGCGAATCCTTTTTCGTGTTACCTACAATTTACCTGCTAGGTACTTACGTATATTTTTTAAAGTATATACTTGGGTATACTTGGGCTAAAGTTGCCCCAAGTGTTCAAAGCAACCACAACCACTTCTGATACTGCATACTAACTAACTAACCATCACGCCATTTCCCCGAAGGGGTAGGCAGAGAAGATAGAACGCCACACCACTATGTCCTGGCATACTTCTCTTGCTTCCTCCACATTCATACATCTTCTCATGCACGCACGTCGATTATTCCGACTTCTTACATGCCCACTTTCAAGCACTTGTTTTTACTTGCTTTCTCGGCCTTCCTCGACTTCTACATCCAGGCACCGTCGCATCATATATTTTTTTAGCCGTTCTTTCATCATCCTTTCTCTACATGACCGAACCATCGTAAAGACCTTTCTTAATTTTGTCGATAATGCTTATCTCAGCCTTGCATTCTGCTCTAATTTCAACATTAGTGCACCTATCATACATAGTTTACCACACATTCGCCAGAGAGATCGCATTTCAACTGCATTCAATCTTCTTTCATTCTTATTTTTCCAACTCCATACTTCGCTTCCATACATAAGGGTTGGTACCAGAACTCCATTATGCACTGTCAATTTAGCCTCTTTTACGATCTTTTAAAATTCGAAAATATCTCTTCTTATTTATATAAGTATTTATATAGATATTTTGTAAATATTTGCGGAAGTATATAAGAAAAAACAAAGGCAACCATTAACTTAATTGAGACTTTAGCAACGTTAACCTCCGGAAACTGTAACCATGTTATATGCCGTATATTGTGACGTAATTGGGCAGTTGTTTTCAATGGTTCGAATTTACATACATAACTGCCAGAGAAGGGTAAGTTGTGATATCTTTGGGCACTTCGTTAAAACATACTTCACAATCTGCATCGGATATTGCCAATAACTGGTTCAAGTTTCACTGCAAAATGTCCCGGTAATGGGCGGTAAATTTGTCACTTTTTTCTTCCTGAGCGGATTTTGTCAATAATTTACTTAAGCACGTATGTAATTTAATATTGACATAATGTCTTCATTTGAGATCTGAGGTTGAATAAACGCGACGTATTTTAAACAATGCATATTTTTTTCTTACAGTTTTTTTACACTGCACATTAATTCTTCTCCCCTTTCGTTACAATGTTAATTATGCAATATAAATGCAATGGGAGATATTATCTACGTTTTACATCTTAGTAAATCTTGTTCGTTTATACGAATCATTTAAAAAAACAATATCATGTTGAAAAAAAATAGGAGAGTTAAGTTTTGATGATCTATGTACTTATTCATTTAACTTTTTGTACATACTTTTTTTTGGTACAGTGGAGTACATTGGCGGTTTTTATTATTGATTTACTTTTACATGCATAATTTACCTTTTTTTAAATCTATAAAATACCTCACTGGGCAAATTCCGTGCTTTTACATGTGTTTATTGCCTAGATGGCAATTTTTTTTTTTTTTTTATTTATTTGACTTTTTGTACAAATATTTGTGTACATTGGCGGGTTTATTCTCCCAACCAACCGATAAAATTATTGTGTTCTATTATTTATTTATTTATTCGTCGGCAGTTTACGTCAGAGCTGCGGGACGTAGACTTGACTTGGGAGGATGCACGGGATCTGGCGGTCGATCGCTTGGCCTGGAGGCAGTTTGTGGAATCCATATGCTCCACATAGGGAGTGGATATGGTATGATGATGATGAAGATGATTATTTATTATTGTTATCTACACATTGACTTGATTACGATTTTAAAAATGTAATGGTTATGTTACGCGATCAAAGTTAAATCTTCTGAAATAAAAGTATGAACAATCGACTGATTTTTTTTTTTTTTAAATAAATTTGAGGATTTTACTATCCTTTTCTATCTTTTTAGAGAACTTTAAAACTTATTTTATTTTATTAGCTTCTTGTACAATAGCGTACACTGGCGGGCTTATTGTTAAAAAGCAATATCTTCCAACCAACGAATTGCGAACTCTATTCGCAGTTCAGTTTGGTGGGCAGAGAGGGCGCTTGTACAACAATGATGTTACAACAAAAAAATAAAAATAATACTTGAAAATATTAGTCTATGGGAAGTGGGATATGGAAAGGAGTTTTGGGAGTTATATATCGACGCCTCCTACGTATAATATATCGTAACCCACAAAATACGATTTTACAGGAGGAGCATTTGAAAATATTTTCGTTCATAATGCATTTGGTTGTAGATACGACAAAATACGCCCCAAAAAAATCCCTTATTATTGGCAAAATATTTTTTTTGTTTTGGTAGAATTAAAGATACAGACGAAATCCACCAAAAACTCAAAATCGACGATTTGTGGGTTACGATATTATACGTAGGAGGCGTCGATATATATTTATATATATTTTTTACTAGGCTGGTTATTTAGCTAATATTTTTTTCATACTAATAGTTATTTAAAAATTGCTTTTAAATAACTCAATACAGCAACATTTTTTACATTGGGTGCTATTTACTGACATCTATTCATCTGGCCATCATCGAATAAGATGTTTGTAATAAATTAAGATGAATTGTGATCCATCATATTTGATGTTCTCCAATCTGAAAACCGATGGTGAATTCTTCAAGCCTGGAGACATGGATAGCCCATAAATATATTTCACAAAGTGCATGGCAGCCCAACACGCTACCGCTACACTACGAGGAGGACATATTGATACACCGTGTAACAAAACTCGATGTACAAGCGGAAAATCAGTGAATCTACATCATATTTGGAGTCGACTTTGTGGAATAAAATTTGTTGATTTGACCCGAGAAAATTGAGTAAGAATTTTTCGATAATTTTTTGCAAATTGTTATTAAATGTCATTTATTTAGACAAAATTACTACCGCCTATAGCAAAAACAGATTTAAAAAAAAAAATTAATAAGAATTTTTGAAATTTTACTTAATCTGCTGTTACTTACGAAAGCTTTTATGAGAATAAAAATTATTTTTTTAAAGCTTCGGATTCAAAAGTCATATTACACATTTGACCCCAAGTATGATGTAGATTCACCAGTTTTCGGTTTGTACTACGAGTTTTGTTACATACTTCAATACTTGTTGTATTTCTTTTGTAATGTCTTTGTTTATTAAAACCGAAATTTGCCCTCTCAATTTACTTTTCTATGTCGGAAGTTAATACGATTAAGTCAATTTAAAAATACAGTAATTGGATTTGTGTTGGCCTAAGGTGATATGTCTTCTGTTTTGATCGGCGAATTCTCATTGAAGCGCCCACATAGAATAATGACCAATTGACAGCCCATCATATCACAGTTCAGAATACTAGTAATGTAAGTAATGAAAAATAGTTAAAATACTTTTCAGCGAACATGAGTGGGAGTAGAAATTTAAACAAAAATACTAAGGAAGTAATATGATTTTTATACCATTACAGAGAAGAAGTGGACTTTTTTTTCAAATTCAGAAATATGGATATTCAAGCGTTTACAGGGCTTATGACCAATATACATACTACCTACTCTCGTCAGTGGGTAAATCCAGATTTGTGTATAAGTAGTATTTTATTTTATTTAAAAAAAAAAAAAGAAACATTTCAGTTCTTATGATTTACTCAAATATTTCAGTTTTGGGACTACTTTCAAATAGTCGGAAATAACTGTGTCAGAAAGCAGGAAACAAGTTGTGCTGGAGTGGGATTCGAACCTAGAGATTCTAATCCGGAGTCCTCGAATCTACCACTAGACCACAACCCGGTATTTGAACACACACAAATTATAGAATACAAAAGAAGTTAGTTATTTAATATGAAGGAACATACCGAAATTACAAGAACAACTTCGTTAATTAAAATTTCCAATTATACGTTATAAATTGCAAGAAAACCAATTACAAGAAACTAAGCCAATGAGATGACAAATATCCCGTGGAATTGAACAGTGCCATAACAGACAGGCAGATAGCAACGAACACCTTTCATGCGAAGATCGCCCGCGGGGATGTTGTTCTAGGCCCCCGTCCACACACACACAGATGGGAGGTGGTTGTATGTGTGGATGTTCCGTAAGTCACACACAAACACCATCTCACACAGATACTGGGACATGATTGTATGTGGATGTTTTTTTTACCACACACCCACGTGGTCACCACTATATTTTTTTTTTATTTAACAAAAAAATTACTTTCATTTTATATCCCTACAGATATGAGGTAGAATTGTTTCAAATTCAGGAATATGGATGTTCGAGCGTTTACAGGGCTTATGAGCTATCATTGGCTGGGTTAAGTGGCCACTTTATGTACTAAAACATTACTAATTCCGCTTATTAGCATATATCCACACCAGGTAACATTTTTGATTTTGTATATATGTTACGAATCGAGAATCATCCACCGGCGAGTTGAAAGCTCCATCTATGCATTGATATTGAAGTTGAGTATTTATTTAGCAAATTACTTTTATTTTGTAATTAAGACTCTTCTGACGAGTTAAATTAAGTACTAGCTATGGTAAAAATATTACTACTTCCAATTTTTTTTATCAATACTTACTAACCATCACGCCATTTCCCCGAAGCAAATACGAAATTCCCCGAAATAAATACGGAAAGAGGATAGAAAGCCACAACACTCTTTCCTGATAAACTAATTTTGTGCCTTCCACATTCACAATAAATTTTTCTCACGCGTGCACGCCTATTATTCTAACTTTTCATTTGTCCACTTTAGTAATTGATATAGTCTTTCTACATCAAGGCACCCTGCATCATAATTCCTTTTAGCCGTTCTTTCGTAATTCGTTCGCTCCACATGACCAAACCATGGTAATTTTAAATGAAATCATCAGGAAATGGGGATTCCTTGATACTAAGACCGAGTATCTATAGACATAGCGAATTTCCCTTCAAAGTAAAGCCGATTTTGAAAGGTTTGAATGTGTCTGTGCTTGGAATATACGTACATTTCAAACATTCAAATTCCACATGGACGGTACGTGCAATTGCAGTAGCCGTGACAAATGCGCCATCTCTCTCTTACTTAAGCAAGATTAGTACTAATGGTTAGCTTATTTTCTCACTTGCACTTTTGGAGTTGGCATTCTTTATCTTAGCCCTGATATTTGCCCAAATGCGGATTATCTTAAGAAGGCAGTAGGGGTTATCCGTCACCCCTTTTGCTTTAGAAAAATGCTCTTTTTATATTTGTTTCTGAAAGTAAAAATGAAAAAAGCACCGTATTCTAGGAATCGCATTTTAGTGATATTCCATATTTGAATATTCAGAAAATCGCTGTGATTGTGATTTTCTTCAGTTTGAAAGTAGGCTCTAAACAATAAAGTTAAAATTGATCATAAAAAAAAGAAGATATGCTTTTAAGCGAAAAACCCGCAATTCTACGCCATGGGCACAGAAAGTTTAAAAAAAATAAAATAAAAAAATATTGTTAATTCAATATAGGAACCTAAATGAATACCAAAATCCTTATCAGAATACTGGTATTTCTACTACTTTCCCTTATCCGCGCTCAATGGTGCATAGGGCACTGCAAGTGCAGTGTATCTTGATAATTTTATTACATGAAGGCAAAATTATCAGTCATACGCTTCAGTACCATTTCAAGTCCAAGGTATCACACAAGAATATTAACATGAAAATCACATGTAAATAATATTCCATGTTGACCCCCTGCGGGAATCGAACCCGCGACCTCACGCACGGTAGCCAAATGCACTACCACTATGCTACGAGGCGGACCAAATTAAAAATAGGAACCTAGATGAATACCAAAACTTGAATACTATATATTTAAAAATATGTGTATTTGAAAAATAATGTTTCGTTTTAATGTGAAGTGATTGAATCGTTTAGTACCTTCTAGAAGTTTAAGTCATAAAAGTCAAGTCAAAGAATTGAATTAAAGTTTAAAAACAACGAGCTTATTCAAATAAGGTCAGACGGTAGATAAAATCTCGCTACAAGCAAGTCGTAAAATTTTTGGCATTTTGCAAGTACTAATGTACAAACACTTTGTTCGATAATTATAAAGCAATAAATGTATATCGCCGTAATAAATTCATTCACTCTCACTTAACTTGTTCAATGATATTTTACTGAACAAAAGGCTGTGCCAATGTGCTTATTTTATAAATGATTACCACAATAATAATTGTTGCTTAAGTACACTTCAACTGCTAATTATCTATTTATTTATGATTTAGTAAACATTTTGAGATAAGTTAAACAGATACTTGGAAATAAAACATTTGTCTCTATATTCAATTCGATTTGTCATTTTTCCATCTTAAGTTGCCGCGGAGGATCTAATCAAACAATTGGCTAAAATTTTAAATGCAAAGAGGTACATATAATTATAACATTGCATAGGAGTATTTTTATGTTAGACTTTTTTTTATGGAATATAATTATATTATTATTATTATCAAATCATTGGTACAATAATACTATTATGTAGGTACCTAGTTAGAAAAAAAGAAGAAAAAAAAGATCGGAGGACGGGTTTTCTAAAATTTCTGATTGAAAATCAATTAAAAAAAACAAAGTTATTTTCGTCTTCAAATTTTGGTTTTCAAAATATTCTAATACCAATTCTTCTTTTTAAACATGCTTGCTTAAAATTAAATATAATATGGGACCATAAAATTAGAGGTATGTTTAAAAAAATTGTTTTGCATATTGTAAACAGTTCAAAAGTGTAAAAATTTTTTTTTTGTTTTAATTCCCATGGTATTTACTCAGGTTATTTGATAGACCCTAAATTGATTTAAAGGTGTAACTTAACAACTTGCCGTGCTTTTTATGAGGACTAGTCTATTGCTAAATCCATAGATATGACAAGATGTAGAAAAAGAGTCGAAGAGAGAAATTTATACAGTAGGTTAAGATAGGTTGGGTTTAATAAAATAATATAAATCAAATAGCTATTTAAAAGCAATATCCTTTATAATAGGTTATGAAATTTTATACAGTAGGTTAATGATAGGTTAGGTTAAATAAAATAATTTAATTAAATAGATTTTTTAAAAAAGCGAAATTTGACAATACATCATGAAGGCGTAACCCAATCGCGTATCAACCAATCACAGCTTAGCCCGCTTTTTACGCTTTACTCTACAAACCAGAGACTAAAAATGTTTTGAAATTTTGACGCAGCACGGCAAGTTGTTAAGTTACCCCGATTTAAAAAATACTATCTATTTAACAAGTAATTTAAAATGTTGTAAATGGGTAATTGTTACCAACTTTATATTATTTTAACCTTCTTGAACAATGGTAACCAGTTATAACTGTTTACGATTAGTTCATTACATACAACGATGATCATTGCGGAATCTATGAAATTTACTATTCTCATGATTATATTTAGTCATATCGCACCAATAATACTATACAGCACTAGAAAATAAACTGAGAATACCTACCACATTCAGTTCACACACCCCGGCGACCACCATAATTGGGGTTATCCCGATTTTTTTATTTTTTAATTAAAAAAATTGATTGAAAAATTACAATATCAAAGGGAATTTTTTATTTTTTTTTACCATGTCATATTAATTTTTTAGCGCTTTTTCAAATCGCTCGCATAATCCTTCATTTGGCACGCATGCGGTGTGACGTCACAGCAATATAGGCGCTCACTTCGTAATGAATTTCACGCCTTTCATGGTGGACGGGTTTGGCGTCATTAACCAATAACGGGCGTTAAAAATCATTCGTATTTTCGTGTTTTTAAAATATAAATTTATAAATGAAAACAACATTTTTGATCATTGTGTTTTATATCGTTGGAATTGTAAAAATATACTTTAAATATTTATAACGTTTTTAAGAATATTCGTGATATCAAAAAGAACCCTATTCTGTCCAAGAATCATGTTTTTACCTCTTTCCTATGCCGAGATATTACATTTTAAAAACTCCAATTTTAAATTTCGAAATTAAATCTTAAGATTTACCAAAAGTTTACACTAACTAACTGTCGGAATAAGTCGGACTTATTTGAGTTAGTGCAGATTAGAATTCACGGTGCGATATATTTATCTTTCAATGATCGATAAAATCATTTCAACTAGAAGCTAAAACAAGGAATGTTGAAGATTTTTGTTGAAGAGTCAAAATAAAACAATATTGTTATGTAGTAATATAAATATATAACAAAATTCATGTACGAAAAAAGTTTGTTAGTAATATTGCAGCATCATTATTTTGTACGTGAAATATTGCATTTAATTTACATTAAAGTTATATTTAAAACAAGAATGTAAAATAAAACCTTTTTATATCAATGAAACTATTAATTGATTAATTAAATAACGAATTCATGAAGTCAGCGAAGCCTCTAAAAATTCTATTTCTTTTGATCGTGTTATGCCGATTGCGGGATTTAAATAACTAAGGCGCAGTGATTTGCTTTTTTGAAATAAACAAGATTCAAACTCTTCGCAACGTAAAAACTATTTTTAGGAATTAGTTGAGGAAGCATACTAATAATACTACTTTCCCTTATCCGCACCCAATGGTGCATAGGGCACTGCATTGGTACACCAAGTGCGTGTAAATTGATCACTATTTATTACATGAAGGCAAGCTGATCATTCTTACGCTTCAATACCAGTCCAAGGTATCACTAATGAAATTTGAATATGAATTGAACCCACGACCTCATGCGTGGTAGCCAAATGCGCTACAGTAGTAGCATAGTAATGCTACGAGTCGGACAATGCAATAGGAAACATGCAATGTGTCAAGAACTTTAAACGATAAAAATGACACGATCAAAAATATTTTAAGCAATCTAAAGACAAATGGCGAACAGTGACTACACTTGACACAAAAACAAAACAAAAAAACACATACAATAATACAATCTTTTACATTTTAAATTAATTGGCGAGATCCTTCTTATTTACCGCTGCTATTGACAGAACGCTATATTTTATATAGAAAACTTCTGAGGCGGCCGTCGCCGTCGCCCACTCTACTTGCGAGAATATAGATCAACATCTCATCGCCAGATAATGACTGCGTGGGATGCTAAAACATTTCATTTTAAAGAGTAATCTTCCATTTTTTAATCGATTACGTAACTAGTCAATCAATAGGCGGATGCGAAACAGAAAATAGGCGAATCAATTAAGTTTCATGTTATGATTTTTGAAGAAATATGAATATTAACTCAATGTTTGTAGCACTCACTTGTAACATAAAAACATACCCACATTTCAAATTACATAATTGTAGTATTTCTGTAAATAACATTGGATAGTTTGAATATTTAAGCGTTTTAAAAAAAACTAAAAAATAAAATTGTTTGAAAGAAGAATTAGTTTCAACGTCTGTTCTCATAAATCTGTCAACTTTGTATTTATAAGTGTCTACATCCCAATGCACCGATCATGTGTTTCTCCCCG
This sequence comes from Micrasema minimum, assembly GCA_022494985.1. Classification (NCBI taxonomy): domain Eukaryota; kingdom Metazoa; phylum Arthropoda; class Insecta; order Trichoptera; family Brachycentridae; genus Micrasema; species Micrasema minimum. Next base: position 65,458 of record JAGVSP010001470.1, read on the forward strand.
ACTTCACTCCCCTCTCCTACCCCTTATCAAAGTACCTGGTCAACCACTACAACATTTTAGTTAGCGACTTATGACTTAATTTTAAATTATTATTATACAAGCCCTGATGAAGTAGTAGTGTTCCGAACCAGTTTGCGTGTTAAAAAATAAAAAAGTAGTTTTAAACAAAAGTTGTTTAATTTCATAAATATGAATATGACCGTTATTGTTATAGAAAATGGAGACAGATTAAAGCAGATTGAGGGATTTGTATATTTGGGAAGTATGATAAGAACATTGAAATAAGGGTTAGTGCCGGAAACAGAGTTAATGCTGCCTTAAAATCGATGGTGGCTAATATGTGCTTAAAGAAAGAAGGTAAATTGGTGGTACAAAACAGAGTTTTGGTACTAATCCTTGTGTGAGGCGTGGTGTTGGAAAAAGAAGGATGAAAGTAGACCGAATGCCGTTGAAACGCAATCTTTCAAGCGAATAAGTGGTAGACTATGTTTTATAGGTGTACAAATGTCGAAATTAGAGCAGAGTGCTTTTCTATATGATCCCTTTGTGAAGCATACGGTGACTCGATTAACGTGATAAGTAAGATTATAGCGAAACGAAATTGCTCAAATCTTAACGCGTCAAAACTCGTTTTCTGAATTATTTCCAGTCTGAAAACATTACTGCAGTTATTTAATTTGGATTGTACGTTTTTTGCGATAAAAGTATCGGCATATCCAATTCAGTAGGTTATTGTATCAGGATAATATAATTACTAAGGAGTACTATGAATCTCTAGCGCGGTTATGAAGACTCTTAGTCACATCGTTTCCGGGTACGTTCCGGTCGGTTGACTTCACGTCCAATCTTGTTTTTATCTCCCGTTGAGCTGGTAAAATCATCACCAAGGACGCTGGCCAGACCGCGTTGATCGTAATACTGATGATTCGCAGATTTTCCCGCCGTAGAAGGATGGAGAAGGGAACGCGAACCACAACAGGTAGCCGTTAAGTACCAATAGATTTCTAGTAAATAGCAACAAAAATACCCGGTTATTTGGTTTGGTGTTATTGATTCGGTGTCACCTTCGCTTGTAGAAGACAAAGTCGCATAAAAAGTCGGAATCCGGTTACTCTTTGTGGCTATCGTATTTGCCTTTTTTATCACTGTAATTTATTTATTATTAAAAGGTCCATTTTACCATTTAGCATCTCAGCCGTGACTGATGTCTTTTGACAATATAAATTAATAATATCTAGGACCAGTTTCATGAAGCTACTCTAATATTGTACAATACGTTTTAAGTTATTTGTAATGACCTAATATGATTTTTATCGTATTACCACGTGTAAATGTGCTGTAACTTAATTATTTAATTGGTAAGACGTGCTGATCAGTTCAATATATTTTCTCCTTAACGACGAGCTAAAAAGATATAAGATGTGGAATTATGGTAGTATTTTTCACTTGAAAAAACGTTAATAGACACATTTATTAATTAAATATGTAGGTAAATACCGAGCTCCAGAAAATGTTATATTTAAAAAAATTGTATTGAGTAAAAATATACAGTTGTTAAGTAAGACAATAACTCCAAAATTTTTAATTCAAATACTGTAACATACTAACAAGAAAACATGGAATATAAACATTTTAAATCAGCACTTATTTTTAAGTATATTGGATTGGACGCTATTGAACAAAGCTGAATCAAAAAATTAATTGCTCAACATTCGTTGCATAAAAGTTAGTAGGTAATATAAAAGACACACGCTTTTAAAAATAATTCATAACTATTATCTGACTTAAAGGTGTGATAGATGATTGTATCAAAATCGATTCTTCTTAATTAATTAGGAAGACAATAATGCTAAAATATTTCTCAGAAATGTATCATCTCATCCACATCCGTCAACAGCCTCAAGGTCAAGAATTGTGATGACAATCAGTTTTCAAGTCAAAAATTTGGCCTTGACTACATAAGATGACATTTGTAATCATTTCGAGGGACAAAAAAAGGAATCCTGACATGACAATAACCTGGTTTTAAGGTAGTATTCGTTGCTTTAGGGGATGAAAAAGGTTTAAAGCTCGATTGTGATAGATTTTCTTAGCAATTTAGAGCAAAATCACAATCACTTTTCGTGTCAACAATTTGGCCTCTATGACACTATATTTTTCTAAATAATTTCGAGGGTCAAATTAGATATTTTGCATGATTACAACTTACAACATAGTTATAGATTAGAATAAACAGAGCACTTTAGTTTGATTTTAAGAGCTTTTTCAATAATGCATATTTATGTACTTACCGTAATTAATTTTCGTGCCAACAATCAACGAGGTAATTCGCACCACAGCGAAATTCTTTAAAATGTTGAGAGACAAACCAGGTTTCCATCCTCACACCATAATAACACAGTTTAATGCAGATATTTGTCGATTTAGGGGATGAAAACGGAACCACAAATCACGCGTCAAAGAAAGCCATTAATCTAAGGAGGTTGCCAAATACATCAATACGAAATTGACAACATATTTTAGGCCAAAGAAACATATACGTAGAAAGTATTTTACTGCTGGCATTATTTTAACAGCGTTCTTGTTAAGGATAGTATAATCTATGACGCTAGGATTTTAGATCCATCCTTGACAATAAATAATATTATGATGGCTATAACAAAGGCAGGATTACGTTAGATATACAAGTTTCATTAGTTTCTGTGACTGGAGCAATTAATAAAGCGTGATCACAATAATTATCTCTGTATTTTGTGGCATTAATAGTCGCCCACAGAAACTGTTTGGGAGCGATCCACTACTGAGTTAACCCTTTGAAGCATGAGGGAACAAACATATCGCACCATAACTAAACTGCACTAACTCAAAAAACCAACGTTAGCAATTTTTTTTATGTTTCATTGAAACTGGATTTGGAAACACATTTCTTAGACAGAACAGTGCCATTCGGTGTGAGCTATAACGTGGTATTCTTAGTTCATGTTCGACAAATTATGACTTAATGCACATGAGAATTTATGGTGCGACATGTTTGATAACAATAAAAAGGTGTAGAAATGTATTTGGCTCATTATTTACTTTTTAAAATACATCATATTTTATACAATTACAAAGTTTTCTTTTAAGGATACGGATGACATATAAAGAAAACAAGTAGACTTCACATTATATGAAATAATTGTTCATTTTTTATTACAGTAATAATAAAGGAAAATCAGTGTTAATAAAAAAAGAAATCTTAGTAGGGTTTGGGGTTTAAATTAAAATTGGATTTCCGGAAACGTTATAATTTATTTTTCATAATAATAATAAAATTAATAGTCATTCAATGGATTCGACACGGATTTTTTCTAGTAAGTCGGGGCCAGCATATTACCATGGGTATACTACTGAGTGAGTTGCCTTCTGCAAAAAAAATACTAAATAATATTATGTTGAATGTATTGTGAAATATTAGATCCCTCAGGCGAATGTGTGGTAAGACTATGTATGATAGGTGTACAAATGTCGAAATTAGAGCAGAGTGCAAGGCTGAGATAAGCATTATCGACAAAATTAAGAAAGGGCTTTTACGATGGTTTGGTCATGTGGAGCGAATGAGTGATGAAAGAACGGCTAAAAGAAGTTTAAATGCAAGTGTGCCTGGATGTAGAAGCCGAGGGAGGCCGAGAAAGACATGGCATGACCAAGTACGACAAGTACTTGAAAGTGGACATGTGAAAAGTCGGAATAATCGGCGTATGTGCATGAGAAGATGTATGAATGTAGAGGAAGCAAAGGAAGTATGTCAGGACAGAGTGGTATGGCGTTCTATCTTCTCTGCCTACACCTACGGCGTGATGGGTAGTTAATTAGAACTTCAGTATTGATTCTATGTTATCGATAATTAAAATACATCTTTTTACGGATATTTCTTAAAATTGAAATATATTTTTTCATAACACGAAAAACCTTTCAGGTTCTCTTAGCGTCAAAGTGTTAAAAGACAAGAGCCTGCATGGCAACATAAGGCAGTGGACGAATGTGAAATGGACCAAGTTGGCAAGTCATAAATCAACGTGTTTAGGATACCTGGTTATCTTAATTTGTGAAACAAGAGTTTTATTCGACTTCATACAGTTTGATAAAACATACTTAAACAAACAACTTAATCCCACATAATTGATATTGATAATATGAATGTGTACGTAATAATAATAGACAATAATATATAATATAGCGCGTTTGGCTACTCTGCATGAGGTCTCTGGTTCGATTTCCGTAGAGGGTGAAATATTTGGACCGACAGTGAAGCGTAAGACTGATCATCTTACCTTCATGCAATTAAAATGGTCAAGATACTCTGCATTTGGCGTTCCAATGCAGTGCCCTATGCACTATTGTAGTAGTAGATTATTAAGAACATGAATATATACAGTAATAATGCCGAATATGAGGTTTTACATTTAATAAATTAATTAAGACTATAATTTTTGTAACATGTTGATACAATCATCATAATTATCATCATCCTTACATATCCACATATCGTTTGTAGCTTTGAACAAGAATTCACAAAAAGGGGCGTTTGCATACAATTTTTCTTAAAATATACGCTTCCTAGGGTGAATTTCAAAACACCACGTATTATTAAATTCCACTGTCTAAAGACTCCAGCACTTAGGCCAATCATGAAACGTGTGATGTCTAGAGATGACGTAGGTGCCTATTGGTGACGTAAAGAGTAACATAGTGGGTAACTAGACACCTCAGACACGGTAATATTTTTCAAGTATGGAATGTCACTTCTCTGAAATTCTTATTCGAAGGTGTGTGGTACATTGATTCCATAAACTGTCTCTGATCGATCGACCACCGTTTCCCGTACGTTTTCCCAAGTCAGCTCTCCACGTCCTATAGCTCTGACGTAAACTTCTGGTGGATTATACAGGGTTAATTTTTAGTCAGTTTACAAAAAAAAGAGTAGGGTTTGCGTGATTTGTAAAAATTATTAGGAATAAAAATAATAAATCTTAAAAAATAAAAGTACATATTTTTTCATGTACATGGGTTCTATTAATGATACTGAATTCAGGGTTTTTTTGTTAACTGACTAAAAATGAACCCTGTATAATGCATTCAATGTAAAACACTGTACGGAAGATTAACATACAAGCAAAAAGACATTGGAAAATTCACGCTCCAGACAAGGAATAGGTAGGTAATGATTACATAATATTATTACAGTACGCTTCACTTGACTTGGCATCGCTACGGATTAATGGCTACAGATATTTCCTTAAACTTGGTAAATTTCAGATCAGACGTATGAATCGGCAGATGTAAAATAATTAAGAAGCGTGTTTAATTTGTCGATCGACCTTCGGCGGGAATTGATTTCGTCTATGTTTTGTTCTGTCAGCCTTGGGACGAACTTAGTATCTAGTGTTACGAATCCGTCACAGGGAGCTTCTGCTCGAGTCGAACGACTGACTTCAAGAACATCGAAATTGACAAAATGTCGTTTAAAAATATTTGTAATGATTTTTTGTAAATTATTTGATTAAAAATACTATTTATAAATTATGGAAATGTATCGAAATACAATTAACACAAATTAACGGATTGATTTAATTAACGGACATTACCTATCTACAAATAATTAGAATTATCGCCAATTTTTAGTACTATTTTAAATCGCATTATGTAACTCAATTTTAAAAATTTAAATCAATAATTTATTATGCTGTAAGTCATAGTAGTATAATGAATTGAAAATAGGATTTGTATTATTAATAGATTAAAATTTAAGTTTTATGCATATATCATATTATATTATATTATTATTTTACATAATCTTAGCGCATACTAATTTACGATTATAACAATTAGACTATGACTTTTAGCAACTACTGCCTACTACTTTCCTTTATCTGCACTCAGTGGTGCATAGGGCGCTAAATAAGTTCACAAATTATTACTACTACTACTACACTTTTCCCTTATCCGCACCCAAAGGTGCATAGGACACTGCATCGGACACCAAGTGCAGTGTGTATTGATAATTTAATCACATGAGGGTAAGACGATCAGTCATTCGCTTCAGTGCCAGTCCAAGGTGAAAATATAAAAATCGCATGTAAATAAAGAGTTTCATCCACAAAATAAGTGCAGTGAATCCTGATCGTTTGTCACTTGAAGGCAGTATGATCAATCTTACCCTTCAGCGCCGGGTCAAGGTATCACATATTTTCAAGAAATCATCATATCAGCCTGGTCCACTGCTGGACATAGGCCTCCCCCTGCCGTCTCTACTCCTTCCGATCCTGCGCTGCCGCCATCCACTGTCTTCCAGCAGACTTCCTGATGTCGTCCACCCATCTCATCGGTGGACGTCCTTGAGGCCTTTGATTTCTCGGTCTCCACACCACAACGCATTTCGTCCATCTGTCGTTGTCATTCTGGCTACAAGACCGGCCCATTTCCACTTCAACCAAGCAATTCGCTCCACCACGTCGCAGACCTTTGTCTGGCGTCGGATCCAATCGTTTCTTTTTCGGTCTCTTTATGTTATTCCAAGCAAGCATAATCCTCTCCATGCTCCTCTGTGCAACTTGCAACTTATGGGAGGATTGCTTGGTCAGAGTCATTGTTTCCGCGCCATAAGTAAGGGCGGGCAGAATGGATTGGTTGAACACTCGAGTCTTGAGTGAGTTGGGGATGGAGCTTCGGAATGTGGAATTTAGCTTTCCAAAAGCCACCCAAGAGAGATTTATCCTCCTATTCACCTCGCTCGCGCTGGTCTGATTGTCTCTGCCGATGGTAAACATAGTCGTCAACTTTTTTTTTATAAGAAAACCTATATTTAAATAAATACTCGAATTCAAACGGTGACAAAGTGGCACTCAGTTTCAGACTAGGTCCCCGTGTAGCCGATATTCTACGCGTAATGGACTACTTTTTATAATACGACATAGTAAATGGACATCTTGTGCGCCCTTCTGACGGCCGGATCGAATGACTAAGCAGATTTTTTAATAGCCAGATTTTGTTGAAATAATAATAGTTGGTTTTGTTACACTGTCAGGCTTTGTAAAAAAGTTGGAAAGCAGAAGCTTGATTTTTTAACAATCCCGAAGCAATTTTGCGAATTTGCTTAACTCCTGTTCCGTAATTCGATTTTATCCAAATATATTATATATTCCATTATGTTTATGAAATTTTACCTTTGTCAATCTTTGGCAATCTATTCCCACCAATCCGTTTCACCATGGAATCTAGAATAGCGAACACGTTGTCATTAAGCAAGATGGAATATAATTAGCAAGGAGACTAAAACTCTTGGAAAAAGGAGGATGAATAGTAAACTAAATGCTGTTGATATGCGATCTCTCAGGCGAATGTGTGGTAAGACTATGTATGATTGGTGTACAAATGTCGAAATTAGAGCAGAGTGCAGGCTGAGGTAAGCATTATTGACAGAATTAAGAAAGGGCTTTTGCGATGGTTTGGTCCTGTGGAGCGAATGAGTGATGAAAGAACGGCTAAAAGAAGTTTGAAAGGCAAGTGTGGCCTGGATGTAGAAGCCGCGGAAGGCCGAGAAAGACATGGTATGGACCAAGTACGTCGAGTTACTGAAAGTGGTCCATGTGAAAAAGTCGGAATAATCTGCGTATGTGCATGAGGAAGATGTATGAATGTAAAGGAAGCAAAGGAAGTCTGTCAGGACAGAGAGGTATGGCGTTTCTATCCTCTCTGCCTACCCTGCGGGGAAATGGCATGATGGTTAGTTAGTTAGGTATATTTTTTACATATCCAGAAAGTGTTCGGTGAAATTTCTGAATAATACAAAATCGGGATTTGTAATAATTTCCAAATTGAATTGAATGTTTTTCAACCAAATAAATAGATAGAAAGTGCTTAAAAGATAACTTAATCTGTTTATATTTACATTTATTATAATTTTTTCAAGAAACTATAAAATTCTTAGTCAACGAAGCGGAAAAATGGTTCAAAACAAATCGCTGGTCGATTAAACTTATTTATCTTAGGTACGATTAAGTAATCGAGTAGATTTTTACAAAAAAAGCAAAAAAATATCTGCAACGCAATGGAATCAGATTTACAATGATCATTTATATAGAGTTACTATAAATGTTCTTTTTATGCGTTTTTGTCCTTGTTAATCATCAGTATTTGCCTCAAATGACTTTGAATTTGTATCCGGAAGCTTTGCTTGAATCTGATGGTCCATTGGTCACACGTTCAAAGATGGTTAAAAATATATATAATTATTTTATTATTGCGCAAACGAATCTTGATCAATAAACATGTTTAATAAAATAACTACTTCTTCTACTATTTCTTCCTTATCCGCATGGTGCATAGGACACTTCATTGATACACCAAGTGCAGTGAATCTTGATAATTTGTTACATAAAGACTTCCGATTTTTAGTTTACATATTTATATTTTAATGTTATGCAAACAGAGCAATGTATAATAAATTAACAGTAATATGTAAGAAGTCGGAAAAATCGACGTGCGTGCATGAGAAGATGTATGAATGTGGAGGAAGCAAGAGATATGTGCCAGGATAGAGTGGTGTGGTGTTCTTCCTCTCTGCCTACCCTTCGGAGAAATGGCGTGATGGTTCGTTAGTTAGTTAGTTATATGACAAAAACCAATTGAGTGCACAAGACAATGTACATAGTCAATTTCTGAGGACATCAAGAGTGAGAAAACAAGTATTTGAACTGTTTTTTGTTGTGTGTAGTAAAAATTATTTGGTAAAAAATATTTAATTACTTTTTTTTTCTAACTAACTAACTAACTAACCATCACGCCATTTCCCCGAAGGGGTAGGCAGAGAGGATAGAACGCCACACCACTCTGTCCTGGCACACTTCTCTTGCTTCCTCCACATTCATACATCTTCTCATGCACGCACGTCGATTATTCCGACTTCTTACATGCCCACTTTAAATAAACATTTAATTTTTCTGCCACATTCACTATGCACCGCTGACTTGGTCCCATGCTACAAGTGTTGGGCAAAATACTTTTTTTTTCCAGTTACATGCTGCTTATTGGAAAAGCCATAATTTTAAGAATACTGTTTGAATTGAATTACAAGCATGATCCTAATATGGATTACCCATTGAATTGTTACCTTTGGACAAACATTAGAATAGCAAATGAAACAGAATAGCACTTTATTAACATAATATATTAGCGGAGAGTATCCACGCCACTGCAAATACAATAAATGCGATTGAGACATACAAATAGAGAATATTTAAATTTACAACTGAGAGGAAGGAGGAAGGTGATCAACGATTACAAAAGAAATGGAAGAATAATACAATCCCTTTAATATTCATTTAAAATTATTAAGAACAGTTATTTGTTCATTATTATTTAATGGGACACCGAATTGTTTGTTATTAAATCTCTACTTATTAAGATAGTGTTTATTATTTAGAACCCCATTTCAGTACCTCTGCTTTGATTCCCGGACGAAGACGAAAGCCAAGACGAAATATTTATTTACATGGAATTTTCGTATTAATATTTTCATAATGTTATAGTTTTGTCTTAGATTTATATATTTTAACATTGCTTTACTTTTCCTGCTACTGTCTTATTCATGTATATAATACCTATGAAATTGTGTTTTTTTAATAGACTCCACGTCCATATATAAATAAATTATTAAAAAATACTTTTTTTGTTGTTATATATTTATTAACTTTTATTAAGTTACATCTCTTTACTCTCGCCTTACAAGGGTATTTTCAAACTGAAAAAATATTAATGTGCATTTAAGACTTTTCAATGTAATAAGTAATAGGTTTAGAATAAGTACTTTGTATCGTCCTTCCATCGTCTTGGCGGCCTTCCTACAGGTCTCGGTCTCCTTACAACCCTGGGCCACCAGTTAATCAGACATTTGGAGCACCCTTAACTGCTGCTGTTTAAATGTTTTTCATTTAATATTGCCTGTTATTTTTTTACCTGCTTTTTGATAATTATACTTTTCTATTAAAATAGAAAAAAAAATAAAAATATTTCTGCCTTAAAAGTAAATAGGTTTTCTGATCTGTCTTTAGTACGCCTCCACAACTATACGCGTGAATATTAATCGCAATGCGTATAAATCATGAATGCCTCGTGGCTAGGCGTCTTTAGTTCTCTATCCACGCATGAAAGCTACAGTAAATGCATGAGTAGGTACTCAGTTTCATAGTTAGTTACTTAAGCAAACAGTCTACTGAGGGTACTCGATATTCTGGGAGTAATTGTACTTGGCTCGAGGGTAAGCAAATAATCATAAATTTTTCTACGCAAGGGGCTCAGAATAAAGGTAATGATTTATATGGAATATCTTGACTAGTTTGATTTTTAAATTATTTTACAATTTGTAGAATACGGCAATTTTTTTTTAATGATATATTATTTTATTTATTCATTTATTGAAAACCTCACGTAAAATTTATTTATTTATTTATTTGTACATATACGCCCGATGGGCATTTAAATTACATTAAAATAAGTACATTTATTAAGTTACATGTATATAAAAAAAAAGCAAGCAAGTTAAAAATCAAATTTTAGTGCTTATAATTTTACTTTATTAGTTAATAAAAAAGAAAATCACAATTGGAGATTATTTAAACGATCTGTCTTAGATTGAGTTAATATTGCATGCTTATAGCTTTGCAGAGTGTTAAACATAATATCAGCAGTCTCTTCATATTGATTGCCTAATCCGTCAATCCTTACAGTGTCCGGGCCTGGTGAGTTTCCCCGTGTTGAATGAATGTAATCGTGGTTTAGTCGAATTACTGTGATGGTTAGATGTTGAACCAGGACAATGAAACAACCACAATAATGCAATAAACAGAAGATTTATATCTAAGTATGCACAAACTATCATATTTATAAAATTATGTACCTACCATTTATTTTTGAAAAGTCAAGAATTTTAAATTCGTTTATTAAATTTTCTTCTAATAATATGAAAACGGATTTTCGTTTCCGGTCATCAGCTGCGAAAAATCGCATAACTCTTCCATTGCTCGGTAGAATAGTGTAGGGGAAAACTCAACTCACCACGCGGTCCAACTTTCAATCTTGTGTTCTGAGTTTTGCCCCGGGGCTGGGTAGCGAAATGATGCATCGCTTTCCTTATTGACGATTCATTCCGCATTTAACATTCCAACAGATAAATTAAAAAACATAATTTGTTTCTTGACCTATCGAGATCGAGACAATGGGATGTATTGAAGATAAATTTGGCGATGAATTTACAGTTTTCTTGAAGATTATTCTATTTCACCTGTCCGCCTCGTAGCATAGTGGTAGCGCATTTGGCTACCGTGCACGAGGTCGCGGGTTCGATTCCCGTAGGGGGTCAACATTAAATATTTATTTAGTGATTTTCATATTTTATACATACATTATATTTATATATTTTTTATAATTTGCATTTTATTCTATTATTTACTAAATAACTGTAAAAAAAATTGCAAATTGAAAAGAAAAAAGAAACGAAATTATAAATATACATATACACATACACATATATATTATTAAAATAGAAGAAGAAGGCAAGATAGCAAGAAGGCAAGGCGACAATTCAAGTTATCATATTTATATTAATAATTTTTAGGTGAAAAATCATTTTATGGAAATAAAAATATTTCATATGACGTAAGCCACCAATTATGCGCAAATGCTTTTTAATCTTTTTTCATAAAATGATCATATTAAGAATTATTTTTCAAAATGGTTGATAACACCTGCTTTAGTTTGAAGTTCAAAGTAAGTATGGTGTCCAAGCCAAGGTATATATAAAATAATTTATGTGAAAATTTATGACAAATTAATAAACAAAATAAAATAGATGTAATTTTGATACTAGCATAGAAAGTAAAAAATATATACATAATGCTTTACAGGGTGAAAAATATCACGATACCTTTTATACCCCAACATTTGGCGTGACTTTATTTCTCAAAAAAACCTTTATTTTCGGGCATTTTATACAACAATTTTCTTTGTTTTCTCAGCTCCTGATCCAATGATTAATGATTAGGATGGAAAGGGGTGTGGGTAATTAACGAATAAGTCCTCAATCCGACTCCATGATCCGTCTCCGCCGTGAAGAAGACGGAGTACCAATGAAACAGCTGTAGAAATCCGCGATGCAATCTACAGTCCTCGTGTATATATAATGATATGAGGGAAGAGATTCTCACTCGGGGGCAGGCAAGCCGGGACACTTTAATTATTAACTGATGATTAATCAAAACTTCGATCCAGAGAAGAAGTTCTAAAACTGTATCGGTTAAGCGCATGTCTTTTTAAAAAAAAAATATTTTTTAATTCGGGAATATGGGGATATCCAAGCGTTTACAGGGCTTATGACCTGTCATTGGCTTGGTTAAGTGTCTACTTGACGTACTACAACATTCCTCATTCCGCTTATTTTAACGAATATCCGCACCAGGTAGGTACCATTTTCAATTTTGCTTATATTTTATGAATCGAAAACCATTCGCAAGCGCGTAACTAGCGACATCTATGCTTTGATATTAAAGTTAAGTAAACTCAGATTTGTGTACAAGTATTTGAACACACCCAAAATGTTGTAATTATCACTCTATCTATCAAGTAGGTATGTGGCTTCTTTAACATTTTTTCTGAAGCATAAGACTGATCATCTTTCCTGCGTGTAACAAATCATCAAGATGTACTGCAGTGGTCAGTTCAGTGCCCCATGCACCATTGGATGCGGAGAAGAGAAAGGTTTTCATCATCTCATCCCCCTTCGAGGGGTGGCCTTAGAAATGGTAGCTTGTAATAATAAATCAGCTACGTAATGGGCGACTAAAATGCCAATGTTTGGATGCATATCGCCTTTTTAAGTATGTAGGGGAGTTAATTGATTGATAAAAATGTCTATGAGAAAAAGTGGTCTAAAATCGTTTATTTTATTTATTTTATTTTCATTTTATTTTTATTGGAATACCAACAGAGAACAATAACATATAAATTATTGAAAAAAGCTCCAATTACAGGTTTTCGCAGAATGAATTAATAGTAAGAAAAACAGAAAATTAAATATATAAAGTAATACATATAATTGTGTTTTTTTTAAGTTTTATTTTATTTACCATTTTTTTTATTTTTTTTTATGAAGGAGAGCGAAAGGAATTGGAATAGGAAGTGGAAGTTATTATTTAAGAGAGAAGTTAAGTCGATGGATGTGTCTTTAACATATATTTTTAGTGTGGATAGTTTAGTGTTTGTGAAATTTAATATAGCTAAATTCATTGTTGTGTGCCAAACAAGAACGTTGAATATAAGAATTTTTATTGTATGCTTTTTTGTTGATGGGGACACGAAACATAGTGTAATGTCTTGTCAACCTGGCTGGAACATTTATCGATATTAGACCTAGGAGCTCCGAGCAGTCAACTAAGCTTACAAAGATTTTATATAGGAATATTTGATCAGCGCAGTTTCTGCGATGGTTATAAATTGGAAAATTGTTGTAGGTGTCACATTGATAATATCTGTATGGAATTTGATTGAATAGAGTGGTATACTTATTTATATATATAAAGGATTCAGATTGTGAAGGATTAAACAAGTATAAAACTATGTTCTTTGTTAAAACACATGTCCCCAGCAAAATCTTTGTATCTTTTCACCACCCCAGGTAATATATGTTTACTCATTTTGAGAACCATTGCGCTAAAGTGCAATCTTTCCAGAGCACGGATCGCGGCCAGGTTACTGAAGAAAGGGATTGCATTATTTTGAGTGTGAATGCGCACTACTTGTTTGGAGAAAAATAACGAATGCAGCTGTAGTTACCGATTAATCTAAACTCAATCACGTCGTGTCCTTACTCAGCTTAGTATCAAGATGAGTGTAACATTCATTCCATTCTCACTTGCTCTATGAACACGCTTGTTAAACTTATTTAATGAAAAACCCCACGAGAAACATCTACTTCATTTTGACTTGTAAATTCTCAAAATCTTCCAGTATGAAATTTTGTACGAATTTTGTAACACAATTGGTGATATTTTGTGTTTTTTTATTTTAACATTATTATATTTTTTTAACAAAAAATTTTTTGTTTATAAGGTAACAAATTTAGAAGATATATAACCCAAAAAACTACTACTTCTGCTACTACTTTCCTTTATCCGCACCCATGGTGCATAGGGCACTGCATTGGTACTCAAAGTGCGGTGTATCTTGATATTTTTTTATTACATGAAGGTAAGACGATCAGTCTTACGCTTCAGAACCAGTCCAACGTATTACACATAAAATATTACTATGCAAATCACATGTAAATTGAGTATATTCAAGTCAAATATGTTGAAGGTGATGGAGTCTAGTCAATCAAGTTAAATAAAATAAAATATTTTCGTCATTCGCACGATATTTTTATGGTATTAGGTATAATGTTTTATTTAAATTTCGTACCTTTTTTAATTTCTACACACGATATTTTTGCTTATATCCTTTTCTGGGTATGGGTAACGTTGTTTAAATGTAAAAGCCATTTAGGCGTTAAATTTTATTTTTATTTTTATTCGAATGGTTCATAGGGCACGCATTGGTGCCTTGAAATCGATAGTGGCAAATAAGAATTTATCGAAGGAAGCAAAATTGTCAGTACACAACGGAGTTCTGGTACCAACCAGTATGTATGTTAGTGAAGCGTGGTGTTGGAAAAAGAAGGATAAAAGTAGACTGAATGCTGTTAAAATGTCATCTCTCTGTGTGGTAAGACTATGTATGATAGGTGTACAAATGTCGAAATTAGAGCAGAGGGCAAGGCTGAGATAAGCATTATTGACAAAATTAAGAAAGGGCTTTTACGATGGTTTGGTCATGTGGAGCGAAAAGAAGCTTAAATGCGTGTGTGCCAGGATGTAGAAGCCAAGGAAGGCCGAGAAACACATGGCATGATCAAGTACGCCAAGTACTTGAAAGTGGACATGTGAAAAGTCGGAATAATCGGCGTATGTGCATGAGAAGATGTATAATGTAGAGGAAGCAAAGGAAGTATGTCAGGACAGAGTGGTATGGCGTTCTGTCCTCTCTGCCTACCCCTATGGGGAATTGGCGTGATGGTTAGTTAGTTAGTATTAAGATTTTGAGCATTCGAACCCATTACTGCGAAAACATCTCAAATCGTTTAAGACTTTTCTTAAATGTTGTGCAGTGGTAAAACCGATACGTTCTGCTTGTTCTCATTTTTAATAGCTTTTTTAATGAATAATAAACTACAAAGAGTTAATAAATAAGTGTGTAAACATGTTCCAGTGTAGAAGGTGAGAACGCATTAATCCATTACAACTTAATGGCTGCCAAGGGACTTTCTTGTGCAGAGACAGGCGACTATAAAAAGGTTCAAAGAAAGTTCTCGAACAAATTGCCGTCACGTAATGCACAATGGACCACGGGATAAATTTTTTTAGATGGCGATTTAAATCTTAGGTATGAATTTTTTTCTTTGATTTTTGTTATCATTATCATGTCTGCAATTAATTTTTGAAATATGTTAATCGCGGTTTACCGCCAAAACAGGACATTATATGTGAGATATGTGTGTGAAAGAGACTGTGTGTGAGGGCGACAGAATATGTACTAACGTTTGTGTATGGAGTATGTCTGCTGTGTGCCTGGCCATTCCTAGTTAGAGCTCTGAGGAGCAAAGACAGTAATTTATTATTAACCCGTTATAATGTCACAGCGTGTATTACTTAAAGCCCCATATAAATACATCACATTATATTTATGGTAGGATGCGTCTAGTAAATTTAAATCCAAATTTTGATGTAAGTAGCGCCTAAAATAGAAAAAACATAGCCACTTTTCTGGTTGTACGCATCAACTATTCATTCAGTACGACCATTTTTGTGCGCTTAGGAGACGGATGCTTCAACGGATGCTTTTTATAAGCTTTGTTTTTAAATATTTTTTTACCAGGAATCTTTTGAATTTTAATATATATTTATTTTTCACCGAAGAATTTCAAATGTTCATTACCATTCACACCAAAAAATTATGGAATATAAAAATATAGTACACTTCCCAATTATTACGCGGCGTAATTTATTAGTGGGACAGAACCCACTACAGCTAATGTAGGAGACGGTGCTTAGCAAATTGTGCCAAATTTGAAACGTTTTAGAGAATTCACGAGTGATCGTACGTAAGTGCAATAGGAATGCGTGATGCTTATGTCCTTTGTATGTGTGCATTATGTAAAACGCATTTGACCCGATATACCCCGGGGCGAGTATCGACCATTAAGGTACAAACACATACAGTTGAAATTAAACCATGTTTCCACTGGGGTTAAGAGGGCAGTCGGGCAGTCAATGATATGGAGCAGCGGCTGCTTCATTTAGTACTAACCCAAATCATGAAACGCCAAATTCATAATTTTCATTCCTGTTTGAAAATTTTTCCTCCCCTTTTGTATGGTGTGAGTCATTTTTTAATATTTTTTTTATGGTGTCTGTCAATTTGCAGTAATTTCGTATAGACAGATACATTTTATCGTAGTAGATACAAGTACTACTCTCCCTAATCCGCACCCAATGGTGCATAAGGCACGGCAGTGAAGTGTATCTGGAGTTTTTAATTACATTACGGTAAGATGATCAGTCTTACGCTTTAGAGCCAGTCTATCAGACATGAAATATTAATATACCTTGGAAAATCACACGTGAATAAATGTTTCACGTATCGTGGTACCCCACACAGTTATTCGTTCCTTTGAATCATGCTTTGGTTAATAAATAACGATGATTGTAAAATTTGAGTTATGGAAAATGGGCTGTCTTGAAGCACTTAAAACGCTTGTAAAGGCGGGACGAGCTACTGTTTTTCACGAACAGAATAAACATTCATATTAAATAAAGTATTTCATACGTAGTCTTACAAGAATAAAACAGGACTTACTGTTTCGAATATGAGCTGTAATTGCTTGTTTAAAAATAATTGCTTTTATTGAACTATTTATTTGAACAACAGTACCCTACATTTTCTTGTACCTATCAATATTTATTACTACTTCTCTCGCTTATCCGCATCCAATGGTGCATAGGAAACTGCATCGGTACACCAAGTGCAGTGAATCTTAATCATTTTATAGCATGAAGGTGGAATGATCAGTATTACGCTTCAGTACCAGACTGGAGGGATCTAGTGATGTCCACATGCACCACATAGGAGCGAACGTGGTGAAAGAAAAAGAAGAAGGCAAGATGGCAAGAAGGCAAGGCGATAATTCAAGTTTATCATATTTATATGAGTTATTTTTATGTGAAAAATCATATAATGGAAATAAATATTTAATATTTCGTCCATGCAAGCGCAATGTGACGTAAGCCACCAATTATGCGAAAATGCTTTTTATTATTTTTTCATTGGGTTGGTATTAACATACCATTTTGCAAAATTTCATAACCCAGTAAAATGTATTAATGTAATAATGTATATGATAACTTTATATCTTAAGTCACACTTGTGACTTAATTAATTATACTACTAATTGTATGTTTGATTAAATAAATGGGATTATTAGGAATTTTCACGAAAACAAATGTTTTTATTTAAGAAGTTGTTTTTTCGTTCTCCTGCAAAATTTGGAATGTGTGGCTTATGGCATATTGCGATTGCGCGAACGTATATTTTTTTGTCCTAAAATGTTAATTAATTAATTGGTTCTGTTATATAGAATATTTTGTAACATTGGTTGACAACTGGGGTCTTATCTGTTCAGATCAAGCTGTTCTAGGGGACTCACATTACAAAGTTTAACAAAGTTTTGTGGTATACAAAAGTCTACTATTTTAACATTTTGAATGTGTGCAAATATTTATAAGCTATATTATTTTTTGAATCGGCGTTAACATTGTGAAATAACATATTGAATTATATAGTTTTAAAATACACCTGTAGATGGACAGTACTGCGTGTCCGAAACATATCGTGTTAAAAAATAAACTCAGTGGACAAAAAATCAAAGTGTTTTATTTATATAATTTATAAACTAATACTGGGTTGTACCAATTACAGATAATCCATATTCGACTGTCTGACTCTGTTAAGATTTCCACAATGCATTATTTTACTTAAGAATTTGAAAGATTTTTCAGGAATTTTTATACATGGAGTAACAAAACTCGTAATACAACCCGAAAACTGGTGAATCTACATCATATATGAGTCGAATGTGTAATATGACTTTTTAATCAGAGCTTGAAAAAATTTTTTTTTTCTTCTCATAAAAGCTTTCACAAGCAAATTAAGTAAAATTCAGATTAACTGCCTTTTTTTTTTGTTTTCTTCTTGGATATTAAGTTGACTAAATAAATTTGCAAAAATTTATAGAAAAAAATTATAATTTCGTACTCGATTTTCTCGAAAACTATTGGTCAAATAAAAAAAAAAATTCCACAAAATCGACATCAAATATGACGTAGATTCACTAGTGTCCTGCTTGTACATCGAGTTTTGTTACATCACTAATAAACATTTATTGGTCTCACTGTTTTTGAATGTACATGATATTTTTATAAATTTATTCCTCACTGGAACCAGGTGCTTAGGTCAGCATTTTACACTTTAATGTTTTTTTAACTAGGAGAAAATTTGTTGAGTCCATATGCTTCACATGTTTTGAAATGTATCCCACCGTTGCGTTGTGCGCCTCCTGGCCCGTTGCGGTTGTTAAAATAAATAAACCAACAAATATTAATAAAACAGGTTTTTTTTATAAACATTAAACATCGCTTGTGTTTCGTGATGTTTAAAAATTCCCTCCTTTTATCAGAGCTTTATTTAAAAGTGATCTTATTCATGTATAATCACCGTATCCAGTAAAATGCACGTCTTTAGACATAATTAATTAAGCGAAATTAATTATAGTACCGATCGGACAACACGTTTTGACTGCAAATTGATTTTTCTTATGATAAATCTGTCAACGTCGGTGCCTCGCTAACATTGATACTGACTATCAGTTTTCACGACGAAATAACCAATTAATTCACGAAAAGGATGAAAAAAACGACACGAATCCGTTGATTTAAAACCTGTCTACTTGAATTTTAGATTATTCATTTATATTTCGTAAAAAGATTGAAAAATTATGAAAAACAATTACTCGACAGACTTTTGAGAAACGGTGAGGCAACGGACACAGCAACCCATGGTATCTACTGTCATCCGAAGGTGTTTCGGCTGGCTAGGCCATATACTACGTATGCCTCCCGAGACGAGAGCTTAAACCATGCTTGCCATGCCTATTTTACAAGGCATCAGGTTCTCGGCGTCCTGGTCGTCCACTGTTGACAATTTGTCGGCAGTTTGCGTCAGAGCTGCGGGACGTGAACTTGATTTGGGAGGATGCACGGGAGCTGGCGGCCGATCGCTTGGCCTGAAGGCAGTTTGTGGATTCTATATGCTCCACATAGGGAGCGGATATGGTATGATGATGATGATGACTTTTGAGAAACACGAGACATTTCTATTTAAAAAAACGTTAAATAATTTTGATGTATACAACATTTGAGTGTGTCCACATACTTGTAGACAAAAACTGGATTTCACCAATTACTCAATTTACTTAGTACCTAAATAAATGTTTCAATATTAGTTAATTTTTCGTAAGTAATTAATACCTACTGTTTAATATAATATATTTAAAATAATCGTATGTCTGTTGACTGTCCGTAAACAAATAAAAATAAAATAAATTAATTGAAATTACGGGCTAACATAAATTACAATCGGCATCTCAACGAAGACAAGAAGTTTGGAAGGGAATATGGATATCTAGCCGTTTATAGATATTCATATTCCCTTCCAAACTTCTCGTCTCTATTGAAATGTCAATCGCAAATTAATTTTAATGAAATTCAAAAATAATTGGTACCTTACATCCATCACTGGTGGTCTTACGTATTGAAATGAAGCAAGTCAAAATATGATGTTTCAAGTTGTTATGGATATGATTTTGATATCAGGGGGTAAGTAACTGATCAAGTTTCAGTAAATTGCCGTTTTTAATGTTAATCGGTGCCCAATGGATCGGCCACATTATACACGAGAGTCTCTTGCATGACGTTATAGAAGGAATGGCTGTGGGTATAAATTCCAAAGGGCGCTCCCGATTAGAGTAGCTGGAGCAAGTGTGTGAGGACATGAACCCAGCCTCATACTCTGAGCTAAAGAGAGCTGCGGAGGACAGAGCGCAGTGGAAATTACGATGCAGAGCCTTGCTGCAGACCAAATCCCCAGTATTTTGGTTACTTTTTCATTGTTTTGTTTTTATATGTACATGTACATATTCGTAACTATTATTTTTCTGAATAAATCAAACGGAGATACTGATGGGGGTAACCTTAGATGGGTAAGAGAGATATAAATATATCCTCCTCTCCCCTCACTAAACTGCATAGAGTAGATAAAATAGTAGAATATTTTTCCTCTATGTGCAGCTGAAAGAGAGTCCTTCAGGACTGGGTTCGTTATCCCCCTTCAGTATTGAGACGTCGAAGAAGAAAGTAAATCTAAAAAAATGTTGTATAAACGCAAAAAAAGTGAATAAAGTTTTATTTCATTGTCATCTTATGTAGGTAAGAGATTGAGAGGTCTCGCTAAGATTGTTCCTTTAATTTGTGGAGTGGCACCTCAATATAATTTTTTGCATGTTTTCGATGAGTGTTCCTACACATATTTATTACAGGTATAATATAGCACACTGCAACTGGCGAGAATTGAAACATTTCTAAAAAAAATTGGAATAAAATAATATTGATGGTACCCACAGCTGTAATTAGGTATTGCTCTAATTGATTTCACATACGAAAGGTTGGTATTTTAATTTTTTTTTGTCTTCTCTCAAAAGATGTGTATTATATTTTAAAGTTGTTCGCCGGCTCATGGCTTATGTCTTATGGCTTACTTCGTCCAGCGCAGAACATTGGATGATGCATTTACATCATTCTGACATATGAAAAATTATAACATTGTTCATGTTAAATTCGACACGATGTGTTAGTGAACCGGTACAATTGTTCAAAACCGCCAACGCTATGTGAAATTTGATAGATCGCAATTCATATGAAAAGTTTGTAAACATTAAAAGAATGCGTGATAAATTTCTTAACAGCTTTGGAAGTTTCTTTTTTGATCTGTTTTTCATTTATGTGCTGCATTTATAAAATGTGATACCTTGGACTGGCACTGAAACGACTGATCATCTTGCCTTCCTGCAATAAATTATCAATGTTCACGGCAATTGGTGTACCAATTCAGAACCTCATGCACCATTAGGTGCGGATGAGGGAGAGTTGTAGTAGAATAGTGCAGATAAGATATTTATAAAACCTATTATATATCCATGCCTCAAACAACCTACAACTGCTTTCCCTTAACCGCACCTAATGGTGCATAGGGCACTGCATTGATACACTAAGTGCCGTATATCTTGATCATTTTTTTATTACATAAAGGTAGGATGTTTAGCCTTACGCTTCAGTACCAGTCCAAGGGATCACGCGTGAAACATTAATATAAAAATTACATATAAATAAGTATTTCATGTCTACGGGAATCTAACCCGCACCCTCATGCACGGTAGCCACCACTATGCTACGAGGCGGATGCTTCAAACATAGTAAATTATTAGATATTACAAATTATATGATTTATATCGCAACAGAGACACAGTGAAAGCCCCACCCTTTCCCTAGACTGTTTTAAAGACTATTGAGTCTTTTTTCAGTCCAGCACAACTCTACCGATTTTTTAAAGCTAATCCGCGAAATTTAATAGATTCAGTTTTTAACTGGAAAAAGCGGAAGAAAAGAAGGTTAAATACGCGACCAAATGCTTTCATTGCCCCTATCACTGTCTCGGCTCTAAGAATTGTCATAAAACACATTCACCCTAACCTGGCTCAAGGAGCTGGCCCAAATTTACAGTGATAGGGATATTAGTAATTCTACCCCTTTTTTAGTAGTTAGTTTCGCAACAGAGACAGAGAAACTCTGATGGATTATCTAGGCGTTTACAGGGCTTACGACCTGTCAAGTGGCCCTTTGATGAAATACAACATTCTACAATATCATCTAATAACCATATATGACAAATTTCGGATGGTCATTAATTCGTCTACAAGTATTTGTACACATTCAAAATGTTATTATAAATAAGCTTGTTTATAAAACCACACTTGTGTTGTTAACAAAATGGATCCGGATGATAAATTCGTACGAAATGCAAATATTAATGAATTTACGGTGTTAAAAA